>JASANE010010352.1:0-69608 GCA_030248225.1 Trileptium ribeirensis
TGTCATCTACTTCGTTCAGTTACGTATGCTCAAAGCAAATGAGCTATAGACAAATGTGGCTCTTACCGCGGTAAGCTAAAAAGATAATATTGACGCAAATTTTTCCAAAGGGTGATTTTCGTATATTTGTGTCTAAAACTATTGTATCATGCTGTAAAATACACTTATAAAATGTAGGCATGATTTTAGAAAACTCTAGAAATTATTTTTGGTAATGAAATATTTTTTAATTTTACAGATCCGCGATAGTACTTTTTTGAGAAATTGTTTAATTTAATTTACATTTAACAAATTATTATTTTGTCATTTTAGACTAGTGGAAATGCTATAAAGTAAGCATTGCGATCGTCATTGATTATTCAAGAAGTACGTTTTAATTGGTATAAAAATTAGAAATTCGTTTTGTCGATACAAAAAGTTTTAGCTATTGACACGTTCTTTATGGATTTAATCTGTAAAGCAAAGCTTTCTTTAATCTCGTGAAAAAGGAATACTGCTTGGATTACAATAATTCTTATCTCCTCTCCAAAATTCTATGAACTGCAGTTAGTGAAGAAGATAATCGCTTATTAAAGTAGAAATATTGGCTAAGCGCGAGCTAGAAACTTGAAGTTAAAAGCAAATTTGGATTGCTCGCTTCAACTTTAACGAGCTTAAATATTTTGTAATAACTAGCTCTAATCAAGCATATTTAAATTTGTCAAAGACAGTTTGAAAATTTTCTCTGTTCTTGTGTAGATAAATTTTAATTAAAAACGTTTGCTCCTTCTTCGAAGATCATCATGTTGCCGCCTTCTTTGCATTTAAATTTATCGAAGAAAGTTTGATATATATCTTTGTTTTTGTGTAAATTTTAATTTAAAACGTTTGCTCCATTTTCGAAGAACATCATGTTGCTGCCTTCTTTGTAACAGGGGACTGTAAAAGCAAAAATGCTCATTTTACAAATTATGCCTTTAAATAACTGAGGATTTGGCGGTATCGCTGCTTCTAATACTAGTGTTACCGGTATTTTTTGTTATCTTGAAGCCAAATAAGTTCCTCTTACTCATAACTAATCATTGGCTATATATTTATGTGCGTGCATAAACTGCGCACAGTTGCGCGAAAAAATGCAATGTCCGCTATTTCAGTTGAAGTTGCAATGTCAGTCATACGTTTAGTTGACACTTTTGCGGTGTGTACCTCAAGCAACATTTCGGCAAACGTTTAAATTATCAGTACACTTGATAACTCTATAATGACTGAGACGCACCCTGGGACATTACTCCGTTGCCCATTTAAAACCGAGCCAGTTTCAAGTTAACTTGATGGTTTTCTTTTTTCACATTCTAATTTTCTCCAGCTTCGTCTAAATCTGGCCCCCAAATTCATAAGTTAACAAACAATATTACAATCGAACGAACTAAAAACGACATTGATATAATTTCATTTTATCATCAACCGATTCAAAGCACTTAACGCTCCGACACACGATTTCAATTACAACTACACGGGAACACAATTAATAAACTAGAACAAAATCCAAATGAATTCGACAAATGCTATCTCGCTTCAGAGGCTGAAGTTTAAAAATGAGAGAAAGCCTTAATATCAAATTTCGTTGTTCGTCGCTAAACAGATATAGTCTTTTCCCACATAAACTGTTGAGTGAGATAATTATTTATTATTATAATTGCGCAACAATCAAAAAAGATAATATACACAAAATTTATGGGCATACGAAAGGGTAATGGGAATCGGACCATGCTACCCTTTTACCTACCCTCCCCTTCAACCGTTTCTAGGTTGAAGCGCATGGCGTGCATCAAACCTTAAAACTTAATAAATAGTGAGATGAATCGTGAAATTGGACCACTCAAAACACTGAATCCCTCAAATGAAATCCCGTGCGGATCCTTCACAAGATTAGCATAACCTTTGTGTTCATGTGGTTAATTCGACATTTGCGTTATAAAGAAACCATCACGTGGAAGGTTTGTCTGCCAACAGTTAACGCCGTACCATTTACTGATGCACTATGTATACCTTAAACCTTCATTATATATAAAGTGATGGTGTATGATGCACCATCAAACGATCTACGCTGTTTAATCTACCTATTGTATTTTACTGATACTGCAAACATCGTAACATCAATACATTATACAGGCACTGCAAATTGTACATCTTGGGCTTACTACTAGCAAGCCTAAAGTAGAATTCAATGTTGCATACAGCACAGTTGGCACAGTTGGCTTTTCCCAGGTGATACAAAACATGAAATCCGCTATGATCGATTTTGGCCATTCTTTGATGAACTGCATGCTGGAACGGATATCCCCAGATCTAAAAATATCGAAGCTGTCTCGACTTAACGGAGGTAGATGGTCTTGTCAGGGCAGATGGATACGGTTTCAGAAATCATTTTTTTCAATTATTGCCAATTTTATCCAATTTTTGCTAAAAGCTTCATCAATTTTTGCTAATTCGTTCTAACTTTTACCAAATTTTTCCCAATATTGTCAATTTTTTCGTTCGCCTTCGGCGCGGAGAGGCGGGAGGCGTTGCAGAACCTGCGGGGATTTGGCTTAAGGTGATGTCCTACCCTTAGGGGTAATCCCCCACTCCCCTATCGGCATGTATGGTTCAAATACTTTCCTTAATGTAGTAGGTAAGGATATAATAGATAAAAATTTGACATACATTGCGATACGATAGACGGTACATTCAACATGACAAAATTTGAAATGTGTAAAATTAGAAATCTTCATTTTGTTTTTCTAATAAAATTTACTATTTGTTAATAAAATTAATTATCTAACTAAAACTAGTCTGACCATTTACGTAATATTTATAGATTAATTTTATTGCTACAGAAAAAAATGAATAACGCCGTTCGAATAAGGCTAATTTTATTTTCAAAAAATGCGCCCAGTGGTCCGAAGATACAAACTCAAGCACTACCGTGCATCTGCATCCAAGGGTTCAACAGCCAATCTATTTTTGGTCCAAATTCGTACTAAATTTTGCTGCAAATGTAGATAACGTGGCGGCGATTACCCTAATGCAGTTTAGAATTTTTACAGCGCCATAGCAGTTGTGGTTGGAGAGCACCAACACACCAAGAGCTAAGGGCTTCAAAGATATGTTTTCGGCTAAAATCTATGTAGGTTCTGTTGTAACTACCAATTAAATTTGCGAACGGCTAAGCCTATTTATATTTTATTTTTACTACACAAGTGTACTATTGCTATAGTATATAACAGCGCACATATTACAATCACTACGCTTCCTGCAATAGAATAAAGGAAATAAGAGCATTTATTTTGAACCAATATCAGTTTAATTAAATTATGAAGTTGTTTTTAAGCAATTTATTCAATTTTGGTCAGAGTTTTCCTTAAATGCCAATATTTCATTGATGCTAGTCCGCCTGTACCTGCCTGATTTACGCGACCCCTTGGTTACGGAGTGCCTCCATATGTAGCATCTCTCCCCAAATGTTCCTGCCTGCGGCAGCTGCAGCAATAATGCTGGTTGTATTGTTTCCAGTTCGTCGTTATGCTATGTGACTGAAATGCAGCTCGAAATCCTTGATAACCTGGCGTTTCCACGTTTCCATCGCTCGAACTCTTAGTCGTGTCCAATCTGCTAGAGGAGTTTCTGTGATCAGGCGGCTTGAAAGCCTCCATTTACAAAGAGCATGGATGTAGTTTTCACAATTAACAGATGGCCATATAAAACTCAAACAAGTTTTACCATATGAGACTCGAGCTCGTAACCCAACGGTCACAGCGGCATATCTGCTATAGTTCGTTCTTATACAGAGTGTATACATGTTTTAGAGACCACTAACGCGATTATATAGCAAATAAAAAACCCGGCCGAACACAATAAGTCATAAAACCAGCGGGTAAAACCGCCGCCAGTAAAAATAATAAATCTATTTCATCTCGAGATGAACAATCGTCTGTCGAACCAGGGAACACTGAACAAAAGCCAGTTTGTGTGCTATTGAATCTTACTTGTAGCAGTAGTTGTAGTTGCAGTAAAATAGTGAGATGTAGTGAACCAGTGAAAACTATTTCGACCCGTATAGATCAGATAGGCAGACATAAAACTGGTTTACACAATAAAATAAAGTCCATAATTAATTGAGCCTAAACTTGTCATAAACAACTGTAACGGCAACACTAGCAGCAGGAATAGCAAACCAAAAGTAACAGTAGAATAATTTAATCGATCAAGCATAAACTTATAGCAGAATATAGCGCAACAAGCGCCGAATATTATTTTTAATAGGATGGAAAAGCGAACAGAACTTATTACTAGCAGTACAACGAAATTATGACATTTTGCTTGTCCCGGTCATTTTTTATGATACCTCTGTGTAGTCGACAGCTGTAGATAATGTAGATGTGTTACAGGAAAGAGACCGCCATTAATAATACAAGACCGTAAAATGGAATTGTTTTTCATTTTCGGCGTAGGCAATTTTGTATTCTTAATATTCTTTTTCGTTACACGCAATAAACATTCAGTACTGCGTAAAACTAAACCCATATATAGTCATACAAAATTGAAAATTGTCAAAGCATAATTTCTGGCACTCGAATTTGATTTTGCCTATTTTTGGTTAGCAATAGATTCAACGAAATTCAACACTTTTCCCGTAACAAGGTTTAGCGATTCGATGTCGCCTATTACTTGATAGACTGATTGATAGAGTCACATAAAGTTTATTCACGCATTAATACAATAATTTTGTCATATGCGCTGCCAAATTGTGCCACACTGGGATGGTGCTTGTCCTCTACATGCAACTGATGCTACCCAGTTTACAGCATGAAAAATAATTTTTTTACCTGCAACAGCAAGATCGATCTATTAGGTCGACAGTAGACCGCTACATTACGGTGGTACTTCGGCCAGCAAAAATTTTCTGTCCTCTGCTCCAGACTTACTTTACTCACGATCTTTATACTGTGCTTGGAAACACAATATAGAAGATATAATATTTGTAAATATAAATACTATACCATTAATATTAATATAGCATTGATAAGGTGTTATAAAGATACCTTTGATACGTTTACAAGAATATATTTATTATATTAAAGGTATCTATATATATGCTATAAAGGTACCTTTGATACGTTTACAAAATATATTTATTATATTAAAGGTATCCAAGTTATACTTTAGGTACAGATGCTGAGCTCCCGTTAGTGGCTATCGCCAGTACAAGCACAAGCAAGTCCTGAAATGATGCCGCTTCCGAACCGGAAAGTCTGTTTACCAGCAAACTCTGACAAACTTTATGGGTGAGTACACTGGAGCGACGTGAAGTTAGTCTCATGAAAAAGAAGATTATAAGCGCAGGAGGGCTCGAACACGCCACCTCATGGATGTTAGAACTGCGGCTAACACTGTGCTACACGGCCTCACATTGTATAATATAAATTTACATCAAAATATGAACGGAATATATATATAAAAGTATATTCGCATATATATGTGTGGAAACATAACTTACCGTTGATCTATCGCTGTTTCGACCATGACCAAACAATGAAAAACTCGATTCCTCAGATGATATAGAAATCTTGCTAGTTATTGATTGAGGTAACGTTGCTGATGTGTGAGCAGAGCTCGACTTTGTTCCGGAAGGTATTCGACAAACAGTTGGAGAATCATTCGATTGTCTTGCTAAAACAAAAAGTTAATATGACAAAGAATTGAAAAACCAACATTCGCAAATGAACTAATCAAAAATTTTATCTGTAATTGAATAATATTAATAATAATATCATATGTGCCTGAGTAATAGAATAAAATTAGTTTACGTCATAGCTGACTAGTGGCGTCTAACTACCGTTGGGATTTAATGCTGGATTTAAATTCGGCCAGACTTCAATTCCGGCCATATGATGTGGATCCGACGTATTTCCATCCATGCTCGCCATTAGTGTATGTTGGAGGATAGAATTTTTGTAGGCGAACGGTTTGGTCTAAACCGGGCAGGGCGGACCGACACCATAGTACAAATGGGTTATGAAGAGCGAGCTAAATCGTTCCGGAACGAGATTTTCATACACGGTGACCCGGTCATGACAGTAATCCGGTGATGATCAGGTCGTGGTAGTGAGCCGGAGAGACTCCTGGTAACCTGGTTAAAGGTAATTAACAGTCGGTTTTCAACGCAGCCAATGTATAATTCTGCGAATCGATGAAAGAAACAGTCTTGGAAAACAGTTGAATGAATATCTGAAAACGGTTATTAGACGGGTTAAAATTGGATTTTATGTAAGGTGTTGCCAAAATTAGGTGTTCAGGTGGCAATGCAACCCGATTGGGTGTGCGTCTTGGAAGTCATTGTTTGAATTGCTTTGTATGCGAGGTGCCTACTCTTCCATGTGCTAGGAAGCACTTGCACGCGAAAAGGACGTGAAATAGAATACATACTGCGGTAGAAGACCAGTTATCCTGCTTTCAGGTACACAGTATGAACATGCAACTCAGTAATGAGAACAAGGCACGCCATTTTTTCACGGCTGCCAGTCTAAAAAAACTTAAATAGTATACCTAATCTGTGTATAGAGATATTATACGCACAAAATATATACATACACTTATGAGCATATCTTCCTTTACGGCTGCACATATAACTATAACAAATAATATATATATGTGTGTGTATTTATTATAGGATTGGACATGTGCTTATTGTGCTTCATTACGGCTGCATAACCGTTTATTGCAGCATAAAAACGGCTCATATTTTTCTTCATACTAACCGCCACGTCCTCGGCTCCCATCGTCGTTTATCAACAAAACACTGTCTGAATACTGTCCAACAGCCTTTTCACCATCAAACACAAACTGGGGCAACTGAGCGTGCCGCGTAAGTCGAGCAGCAGCAGCGTTGCGATCTTCCCAGAATCCGTTGATGCCAATGTCGAGCAGTAGCTTGCGTTGCCGAGGGCGTCGATTACGACCGGAAGTAGCGGTGGCGAATTGATGGCTTTGCTGTCCAGGAACAAGATTATTTTTGACATAATTTCGATTGAAATTTTTTAAACTTTCTAGCGTTGTATTTTGTTGTTGTCGAGACGGTAGTGTTTGTGAAATCCATGCGCGTTGTTCGTTACACAGCGTCGGCATTGTAGTAATGAACAATGATGATGACGAGGATTGCTGATGGGGTACAGACGTCGAGACGCTGCCATTGTCGGAAGCGTTACCGCCATCGCTTCCCGACAGCGGACGCCAAGAAATCGAATGCACTGGATTGCGCTTTTGACGCTTGTGAATGTTTCGTAAAGTCATTTTCTGTCCAAAACCAAAAGGTACTTTGCCTATTTTAAAGCATGATAATGCTTAGCTATATAGCAGTAGTATAATCGATTAATAAAACTGTCTATTTCCTTTAGCGTTCAGTTAATTTTGTTTTATTAGCAAAATTTGATTAGTTAGTATATATAATAACAATATTCTAAATATAAATAGATTTAATTAAAAATTGGAATATGTAGTGTCAAATACATTAATGTAAATGCAACTTAACTTGCATTTTTAGTTAATATGGTTAAAACAATAAGGTGTTTTGTTGATTATACTAAAGAAAAAACTTTATACTCACCTATCACATGTGAAAAAACATAAAGTACCTAAACGGTTGCTAAATATTACAAAATTTCGCTACAAAAGCGTGCAACTTTGAACCAGATTATAGAGCTGATTTTCAGACATTTGATGGTTTAATTAATTTGCCTATCGTGTAATGTTTTGACAAACTAGAGACGCTACAGCAATTGAACATTATCTGTATAGCGGCGTACGGAAACTACTGAGCTATTGACGAGCTGTCGTGACGTTCCTTGCAATGAGATCTAATAATACACGTCCAATCGAGTATGACAACGCATGTTGACAATAGAGAACACACAGCACTGTTCGCTGTTCCCGGTTTAGTAACAGTGGACATTAGAGTGTTAACCTACCGCAAATTTTATAACTTGTCACGTATATTCCATTTACCGCTATTTTCTATTAAAAATTAGATGCATTACCGTATTAACCTGCCGTGAGCTATCTCAAAGATTTGCATGCACTGGCTTAACTATATAAAATATATATGTTACAAGCAGCATATTTTGCATGAACTGTCTATTTAAATTAAACTGATGCCGAGTGTTACTAAGCTAACGAACCTTGTATTGTGCTAAGAAATTTGCAGAAAATATATGCTTTACAGATAATATATATAACTAGTAACTCGCAAAGCGAGCGGAAACAGTGCTAGTATGACAACTCTGCGTATAACGACCATTTTGTCGTTCTACGTTCGGGTTCCTGAGCCCTTTAAACTTCCACGATAGCAAACTTGAAATATTTCAATGGCAATCCTACGGTCATTTTAGTCATACACAAAAACTGAGGAACTCTTTTTATTTCTTGTTCCAATGACAAAAAAATAACCAAAACTTTTGAAATTTTATAAATCACAATTTTTTAAAAATAATAATTTGAAGAGTGATTTTTACGTTATAGGACCCTAAAACTTATTTTATTTTATGGATATTATGCATTGTACCTATAATTGAAAAAGAATTGTACGTTTAATTGTTTTTATCATATTCAGCAGAAACGAGAAACATTCTAATGACGTATATACATTATTATTGAAATGTTAAAATTTGATCATTTCTTGGTGCTACATCATGCCAAAATTTCTTCCGATGTCGTTCCGTGGGGTTAATAAGCCATCCAATATCGGTATAAAACAATGGAATCAACACGTTTAACTGCTTACATAACCCTATAATCGTATCGTTCACTTCTCCAAAAGCAAAAAAACATGCTTTGTAAAAATTTTGAAAATTTCACTTTTATGTGTGTTTTCAAGCTTTGATTCATAGCTCGAAAACAGCTGCTCCGACAAAAACTGCAAACAATAATGTTGTAGCTCTCAATGAGAGGATTTTGTTGCTCGATTTTTCGGGCCGATAACTCCGGCATGAGTTATAACCTAAAATATTGGGTGACATAATATGGTCAAAATCAAAAAGTATCCAATTTGTGTGCAAATTTAGGCAGCAAATTAAGAGAGTAGAGCAAACACAAAGCTATGTGCACAACTATATTTCGTTACACGTCTAATAAAAAAAATTGCGAAAATCCATCAGTCTGATATAGAGCTATGCAATGAACAGACTCCAAAAGAAAAAAATTTTCTCAATTAAACGCCTTTAAGAAACCCCGCTAGCTACATTCGCTCCGTTTTTAAATATTTTTCGGGAAACCCATTAGAAACACGATTACTTTCATTCCTTGTAGAATTTGTCAAGTTTTACTAAAGTTGATCGGATGCATATTGTGCCCAGCAAATGGTTCGCCAATATGCTAACCGGAATTTATTCTGCGGGATAAATGATGATTTGTAGAGTCTTTTGGAATGAATAATGAAGAATAAATCAGAGACTTCTTAAGGACCGTCACACAGCCACAGGATTATAACAGCTAGCTGTGCTATAATTGCTATTCTACCGCACTATATAATAGTTGTAACAAGAGTTACAAATTTCTTGGCATCGAGATTGTCAAAAATATTATCCCTAGATCAGCTACAATCAGATAAACATTTTATTAAAAGTAGAATTATTATAAATAAATACAAAAATACGATATCGAAATAAAGATTCGTATACAAACCTGAAACATCTGGAACAACTTAAGCTAAAAACTTTCTAATACTTATCGACTAAAAAGCAAGATCGTCAAGAAAAATGGTAGGCTAGCAAAAAACTTTCGCTATATTCCAGATGCTACACGAAAACCGTGGAAAAAGTATAAAACTACAGCGGCTAGTTAGCTGCTATTGGAAAGATTGATAGGTTGGGTCATACCAAATTTTAATAGATCACACGCTGAATTACCATAATTTACGAGTAATATATCTCTTTCAGTTGCGAAAAATTTAGTAAGTGGTTTACCACGAAACGTTGAAATATCAGTCATTTGAAGTGCAAGTCAACTCCTAACCAAACGCCTTATAGCATAAAATCGTTCTTTTGAACGTTTCTGCTCAGAAACAGAGCACATTATCGCGCTTAATCTGACGATTTTCAAGCACTAACGGGTCGTGTAAAAGCTTGATGATGCCTGTTGAGTGCAATTGATATTTTAAAAATTTCGAATGATAGATCTCGTCGAAGAGGCCCATATTCGAAACAGATGACCGAAACTTTCAGGTCCTAATCGTCCACGCATTTTTACAAAACCTCGAACTTGGGCGCGTTATAAAGTCAAATTTAGTGATACAACTTCACTTCACAGAAGCAGGCCGGCCCGGACCGGCCGGTATTGGGTTGACCAGACAGATTCCCAATGTGATGTTACCGGTTTCCAAAATACCGGGGTTAAAAAAGACAACCCCATTTTTGCCAACAGTGATCCTATTTGCGACCCAATTAAAAAGGGACTTCTTCGATGAACCCACTCCGATTTCAAAATTTTTCATAGAAAACAATACTGACGAATTCTGATTTCGAAACTATGCCAAAGCTGTCGAACATGCTTTGACACAAGCCAAGTTTTGGAGGCCGGTTCCTTATGTTTTGAGAAAGGGTCATTTGTGCTGCTACTAAATATCTTTCAAGTTCCCCAGTTTTTAGGGTTTGGTTCAGTTTTTAAGCTTTTGCGAAAGTATGGACGCTGCGATTTTTGTGGCGGCTGCCAAAAATGAAAATCATACATTAAATGATATAACATCTTTTACGCAATAAAACCCTTGCAAACAAGACGAATCTCGTTATAATGTAACTATTACAAATACTTCAATATATCTGTTAAGAACCGCAGTCAGCGGACGTTGTTCGACTTGATATTACTGCGACATGAAAATAAGCGTGTGCCATGAAAAGTAAACGCTAGAAGAATGTAAGTGTAACCGTTGAATTATGCTTGATTATATTCAGTTTCTTCTCAGATAAAGGTGGACGCGTATGGATCAGGCTTGATCGGTCCGCCAGCACGATCCGCTCCGGTTGCATCACTATAAGTTTAGCAACGTGAAATATCTACGGTAGTTGTTAGAAGATATGTACGTCTAATGATATGATTCCCTTTGAATTTGGATTATTAAAAATATTTGGATTTGCGATAAGCACTTTTCTGAAGCACTTTTTTTCAATTGTAAAGACATGGCATAATAGAATATTTTTGTATTTGGTCATAACAATACAGCTTTAAAATAAGAAATGACAATAGTTTAGTGCATAGTGGTTGCTACATAGAACGGACATGCAACGTGACTGTCAAAAGTAAGCAATTTAGATAGATACCAGAAACTTTCGATGAAATATAATATGCTAATAGTTGCGTGTTTGCTAAAGGTAACACTATATTACCGTGAAACAATTGCTTCATGATTGTTAACGAGGTTGACTTTCTAAAATTGAATCAATTTTATCAAAACGAGTTGTGCTCTTATGATTTTTCTGTGTATATATGTACTCCTAAAGTTTAGTAAAACATTTGTCGCTAAAATCTAATTAAATCAAGTGTGGCGCGTGCCAAAACTAATATAGTCGTACGTTAATGGATATAATAAATTTCGTTAAAGTCACATATAAAATGATATGTTGAGCACTGTTTTAACTGTTTAGCAGACGTGATAGATAGTTCAGGATATGAGAAAATATCGACATTGGTAAACGATACTTAGGATTTGTGGCCTTTTAACATGTAACCATTTGTAAAATCGGCCGAAATTTCAAAATTTAATATTTTCAATATAGCTTGCTGCTGACTATATATTAATCCATCGATATGAAATACAATCGAATAAATAATTTCAGTGCTTACTGTTACCTGAGTGTTCAAATAATTCTGGTTAACACTATACAACCACTATAAGCAGAATAAAAAACAAGCCTTTGTCCTAAACTGAATATCACCAAATCTTAAGTTTAGATATGTATTTTTGGTGGTATTTTATTAAAAATAAATTGAAAATAAACGATTTGACTGGCACACAACCCAATAATGCATAAAAATGTCAAACTTAAGTCGTTCACGGCGTTTTCAAACATTTCAATTGCTAGTTACAAAAAATTTCCTACTGCTTGTTTAGAAAATACCTCGATAAATCTTTTGATCCATTTTTGTAATTAATTAACTGCTTAAGAGATGTCCTGCGTTAGTCGCTGTCCGTCCCTTTGGGATAACGCAAGAAGCTAAAAATGGTTGATTGCGGCACAAATGCGTTGCTGCTGTATTATCAACTTTTGAAGACTGCGAAAGGTGATTCCGAAAATTAAAAAGTGTCGACCATTGGTTGATTAGTCGATTGGAATTGCATGTCTTTGCATCTACTGATATATGATAACAAAAAATAATTACGACTCTTAAGGATATTAAGGAATAGAACCATCTTCAATATGATTATGTTTCATGTTAGTAGATTTGTTATTCTTAATGAAAATTCCGAGTGTAGCCCTTGAATTTACCCTAGTCTCACATTGGAACGCCATTTTAGAAGAGGATTACGCGACAGTGTCCGACAATAAAAGTTAAGCCCAGCACAGTTACAAATTTATTATTCAGATGAATTTATCTACTACCCAGTTGTCATTATTAACACAACTGTTACTTGGCATGAAATTATTGAACCTCCGAAAAGCGGACTACACTGTCCACAACAAACGCAGATTATATTAAGCGTCAAAATTCAATTTATTTACATCGTAGGCTTTTTCACGTTCAAGTTCTGGTCAAGCTTGTACAAAGCAAACTTTTTGTATTTAGCTTATTATCAAACACATTTTGCTTAAATTTTACAAACAATCAGATTCGATCATACTGAGTAGAAATTGATTGGATTGAAATCGTAAAAGGTAAACATTCTGACAGGGAAAAAGACGACCCCTGGAAACCTTTCCTAAAACTGAGGACGAGATTGTTCATCTATCACAATCGGTATTTATTAATTTAATTAATCCATAACTTCAGCTGCCGTATCTGCTTCCGTATATTAATCATTGGCACAATATTTGAAACCTTCTATGTGGCAATATTTCAAAAAAGAATTTTTAGAGCTAAAAAAAGCAACAAGGTATCTCGAGGATAAAAATACGAAAAAATGTATGCAACCAGTGTGTTTGATGTCATAGCGTACATCGTAAAGATCCATAAATAGATACATCGTAGATGAATGGCTACATCGAAATTATTGTACTTGTCAAATGCAAAACGACAGAAAAATACATTCTGTTTACTGTTCTTGTTGCAAGAAACGCGAATTAGCTACTATTAAATAAATTTATTTATTTATTTATTTATTAAAAGATGTCTAAACTTTGAGATTAAACAAAATATTAAAAAACGATGTTTACTGCAAACACTTTTGGTTCGCCCGTTTAAAGATGTTACTTAATGCACTGCACTTGCAGTTTTGCACTTTTCACTACGTGTTGTAGCAGTATATTATTGTTATAATACGACCATATGTTAGAGCTCTTATAGCCACTTAAAAGCAAAACAAAGATACCAATCAGGATATGCAATCCTGAAGGAAGAGTACGAACATAACTTAAAATAATTAGCGGACTTATTTTGCATCGGATATGTTATTCGGCAACATTGCAGCAAAATTATCATTCGATTCCTTTTATGCACCACGAATGGGTTAAATTTACTAAAAAATGATTTAATACACTCAAATTGCAAAAGTTTGATTTAAAATGAATATATAAAATTTAAATTTGAACGTGCTTTCAGATCTAGACAACTTCTTTTATGGTCATCTAATTTTAGCCGAACTGCTAAAATAAAAGCGTCCTTTAATGACAGTTCAGTTAATTTTCGCTCTTACTAGCTTACGCATAAATTACACGAGAGTCATTCGTCTGGCCCAAAAATCATGGCAATTTACGCATAAAATGATAGCTCTGGATAGGATACGTACCACAGTTTAAGCTTTCATACAGACCTTGCTTTATAGCCGTATTGACAATTGGTTATTAGTATTCCGCGTATATGTCGCAGCACTTTCACTGTATCTGTTCTGAGGCAATGACAAGAAGTATTCCATGCTTGGGGTGACTTCTATTTCAGACTTGGAAACTTTAAAATTTCGCTTTGGATGACGTAATGCTTTGATCATTGTAATATTGTTTGTTTTCAGTAGGTAATGCCAGCGAATTTGGCTACATATGCCAATTTTGTTCTATAGGAACAAGCGAACGGCTGAGTTTGTGACGTACTTAATATTGAACGATGGTGGAACAATAGATCAAAATACCTTTTAGTGCACAATTTGAGATCAGGTAAACATAATATCATTTTAGTATTATTAATATTACTTGTTTTCCATAACTAACGTCAGCTAATTCAGGCGGTATATGTGAATTTTGCGCGGTAAGCCACTCCAGCAGCCGTATTTGTGACGTACTTCGCAATGGGACTAGTAAGGAACAACCGGTGTAAATTACTCTTTTAATGAACACTCTGAAATGAGGTAAACCTAATGTCATAACGTTAACCATTCAGGCAAAATTCCGATTCAGAAGCTCAGGCTACTTAGTAGCTAAAAATTATAGTTTTACTTGAGGCTATCTCATCTTGATATAGCTATTGCAAGCGGACTATGGGGAATTTTTTTAACTAATATACGTATTCGCTGTTCCAAAGCCGTCGTGTATATTTCAACCAAAAACAATAAAACGGGCAGGTTGTTCCGGGCACCGTGCCAAGAACATCAAGAAACTTGTGCAATTTAAGAGAAAGCCAAACCCATTTAATAATCCTAATAACAATGATTGTTGCAAAGCTAGAGATTAGGCCAAAAAATATTAATTTTAAATAATTATTTTCAAATATGATATTCTTCTAAGTCTCGATCGCCTATGATATTAAAGTTGCAGATGTCGCACCATTAGAATATCTAAATAAAATTGTAAATATATAGTTATCGAATTTAAAACCGACTATAGATCTAATTCAGGTAGATGATAGTGAACTAACAGTCACGATTAATTTTTAACAAAGGCAGGTCGAAAATTGTTTCCTCCAGTTTCGGTTTTATTCTTTGAATAAACGAACTTCAAGCGACCGTGTTCCACTGAAAAACTATGGTAAATAACCTTGTAAATCACGATAAAATATTTTATCGATATTTTCGTTGTATTTTCAGCCCGGAAACAGTAAATTTTGAGGACATGGCTATAATTTTTTGGGACCATGCTGCTCATCTCATCCAACTGATTTCGGAAAATTTCCCGTCGTAGTATTTATGACAAAAAGTTGCCAATTTTTTGAACTATCATTATGCGCCCTATGCAAGGAAAATATCGTAAAAAATGTTGTCTCCATAAATGTTATTTATCCTCTTTCTGAAGCGAATCAATGATTTGAGTGCAGTAGCTCCAAAGCTATAACTGCATTTTGAAAATTTTATGAAATTCGGTATGTTGGTATGAAAGAAATTTGGAATGTAATTTTTGTTACAGTGTTGCCAGTTATTACTTCGAGTTTATACAGTGATCGTGACTAGATAAAATGGTGGAATAATCTCCATTTTTGTATTTCCACACAGACGCGCCAGCAGTATTATGAAAAGTATTAGAAAAATGGAATGTAATTTTAGTTACAGTGTTGCCAGTTATTATTTCGAGTTTATACAGTGATCGTGACTAGATAAAATGGTGGAGTAATTTCCATTTTTGTATTTCCACACAGACGCGCCAGTTAGAAAAATGGAATTTAATTTTAGTTACAGTGTTGCCAGTTATTACGTCGAGTTTATACAGTGATCGTGACTAGATAAAATGGTGGAGTAATCTCCATTTTTGTATTTCCACACAGACGCGCCAGCAGTATTATGAAAAGTATTAGAAAAATGGAATGTAATTTTAGTTACAGTGTTGCCAGCCATTATTTTGAGTTTATACAGTGATCGTGACTAGATAAAATGGTGGAGTAATTTCCATTTTTGTATTTCTACACAGACGCGCCAGTAGTATTAGGAGTGACGCACAATATTCCCCTTTCCCTCATCCATAAATTTACAAACGTATTTTACTAGACCAAAATTCACTGCATAGTGACGGTTGAAATATGCAAATTTTGCCTGCCATTTTTAAACCAAAGTTCAAGGTTGCAGCTTCATCGGCTTTCAAAAACCATACTGCATCAACACATACTTTTCCGATGAAAATATCTGAAAGACAGTCCAATAAAATAGTTTACTTATGACAAAAAAATTATTTGAATTCGTTAAACCAATCCTGTAATAGTTCCATACACTTTCTCTACGTTTCAAAATTGCTTAGGATATTTTCATACATGTTGACGCTCACGGGACGCTGCGGCTGGGGGTGGGAGGACTTCTTGGTGGAGTAGACACCCCTATGGAAGTTGACGATCTCAGTCACCCCTTCCCTCAAAACTTATTTCATTTTTGCGAATTTTACCCCCCGTTTTGCCAATTTTCACCCTGTTTTGCATATTTTTGCTAATATTTTCAGTGCGCCTTGAACGCGCGGAGGTGGTGGCCGGGGGGGAAGGGTTGGGATTACGCGCACCACGGGAGTGGTTAGACGATACCATCAAGGGAGGAGAGACAAAGACCTCGGGGCGTAACCTCCCTGAACAACTGCGTGTATTGATATTTATACCTCAAAATATGAATTTTAAAGCAAGAGTTTTTGTATAATCTCAATGACAATAACAGTGCTGAAACTATACACATATTATCGAAGTCCACTTTAATATTTTTCATCATTTCAACAATGAAATTCCCAGTGTAGAGATACAAATACTATTTTTCAGATGAAATGATCATGCAACAGTGAACGCAATAATTACTTCTCAAGATTAGAATAGAACTCTCATATATTTGCCACGATTATTCTTTTTTATGTTATCGCACTTTCTATCTCCATAATTGACTGAACTTTGTAGTGTGTACTTGAGGAATGTCACCGCACGTTGGTTATAAATCAATAATATTGCCAAATGGTGTTACAAGCTGTATTGTTTTTATAAAAATTCCGTTTAAGCTAACGTATGGGTCACTGGGAATAGAACACATGTCCTTCCACATGCGCAGCAGACGTGCTAACCACTACACCGAGGACCAGATTAAAACGGATGATAATTAATAACGTAATTTTAATCAGAGAATTGACGCTTCTCTGGTTGTTGCTATTTGTATTGTGCGATCTCTACACCCCACACTTTAGCGTGAGCCGAATTTAACAAAAACAATAAATATAGTTTATATTTGGTGAGGCGGACATGCACCTAGCGCAGATCAGTGTATGTGAAGAGCAATGAGCCCCAAAATCCTTAGTTTTGCAGCTGGCCGCGGAATTTTCGTAGACATCAAGCAATATGAATAGCGAATATCAGTGAAGCGTGGGTTCGCTGGTTAGAATCAAATCATACTTTACCTACCGCTTCAACCGGCTCCATGGTGTGGTGGTTACTACGTCTGCTGCGCATGCAGAAGTGCGTGCTAACAACTACACCATGGTCAGGCTTGGTTGGTAATTTATGATGTAATTTTTGGCAGTAAATTTACGCTTAAAACGACTCCATAATGTAGTTAGTAGCTTCCATATTGTAGGATTCAACGGTATGGTGATAATAACAAAAATGTCTCGACACAACTTCGTAAGTTTTACGCAAAGTCATCGTTTACAGACATAGATGCACGAGGTCCTTCTGCTTAGCGAGGAGTGAAGGTTATGTCGACGGGAGAAAAGGGTGAAGTCAAGGGGAGTTTTAAATTTTCGAAATTCTTAGTATTTGCCCAAAACTTTCCCCTTTTGCTAAATTTTCCCAAGTTTCTAAAATTTGTTCTAATTTTTACCAAAATTTTGAGTGCGACTTCGGCGCAGCGGAGAAAGAGTGAGGGATGGGTACAAAGCGATGGGTTACAGAGGTAACAGGCATAATCCCACCAAACAATGCACACGTATGGTCATATGTATTGCCACCGGATGCACCGGACATTGGGTCTTTGAGATGATTTTTAATAGAAGTCTGACATTTAGTAAAGTTGTAGGAGAGAAGCGAAGAATGTAACAAATTTTAACTGCGGTACACTACTACTAAAAGTGGCCTATATTTCCGTCCATTCTTCTGAAAAAAGTTAAGGCGAGTGTCAATACCCTAATGACATGGACATATTCCGTATCTAATCAGTCCTTATGTGCCGCTAATTAATTACACATATGTTAAAGGATTTATAGTATTGTCTTGTATCTTAGTTCGGTAACGGCCATAAAATGTCGGTCGAGTATTTCAGTCGTTAAAACATTGAAATGCTAAAACACGTGTGTGGATGTAAAGTTCGAGCTTCCAAATCTAGCTCAGTTGATATATTTGATATTCTGTGCATATATAGACTTTTATCTTAAAATTTATATAAAAATTAAAAACAAATCTATTGCTATCATTCAGACAATGAAAATAATATGAATTCTATTTGTTTTGTTTGCAGTAATACCGTTATTTCTCACAAAATGCCCGCTTTTAAGTGAATAATTTATGAAATATATTTAAGTTTTAAACAAAAAATATAGATAAAACATAATATTGTTAAAGGGTTTTTTACCATTTAACGCTTTGAAACGCCATGTTTTGCAAATTTATGAATCTTTTCTTTGTTTGAAATACTTTTAAGTTTCAAAAGTAAAAGTTCCAAAATCAAGAAAAATCACAGTTTCAGTACAGAGAATTGATTCATAAACGCGATCATGTGCAAATTTCGGCAAAATCTATAAATGAGGCTTTATTAAGCCTGTTTGACTTATTGTGTTAATATTAGATATTATGTGATTGTATTGCTATTTGTTGTTCTTTTGTTAAGATATTATTGTATGTTTGCTTTCTGTTCATTAAGTAATAGTGATAAGATCAGACATACTGATGGTAAGACAGTGGACTCTTCAAACGAAAACATACAATCAGTGCATACATCACTGTAAATTTTTATAAAGATGAAACTAAACCTACAAACAAGAAACACTCTAACAATGCTTATAGAACATGTCGCATTTTTTGCGCTGAATATTGCGAGAAATATAAACCTACCAAAAACGGAAAAAATAAAATTTTATTAAGATATGCATATAGTTTAAGGATAAGCCGTTATACAACCAATAAAGCAATATTTTTCTAAGAATTGGGAGAGAGTTGTGTTAAAGGTTCCGGTATTAAAGAAAACCATTGTACTTACTCAGTCAGAATGATAGAAGACATAAAGCCTAACTTAGGGAAATCAGTAGAACATTAGAGAATTCGCGGTAGATGTAAGCTATAGCGGCTGCGCCACAAAGTCTGCAATGAAACGTATATGTTTGAAAATATTATGCTTTAGTACCAACCGATACGTTGCTTTCATACCGCGAGACGCTAAAAACAGTATTCCTACCCTTGACCTATCGCAAAGGACGTTCACACCGACGAATAGGCTTGGTTATCTTTATTATTTAGTCTCGCACTACAGGGTTGTCCTGCCGTCATTTGCAAACGGAATCTTACGGCATCAGTATCAGTCAAGGATAAAAACATAGCAGATATAACGGCTACTTAACACGACTGTCATAACGTATGTCACAAACACATATTGGATGGGTAAGCTGCAACTGATGCTTCCTTGTAGCCATTGTTAATACACGATCCACATAAACTTCGTTTCCTAAAATTATATAAATTACCGGCTCTTGATTACACCTATAGATCTACTGGGTGCGCCCAATTTATTAAGATCCACAAATTTTCAAATTTATTGGTTCTATGTACCCATCCAGAAAACTTACTGTATATATTTTGTCCCCTCCTTCACTGTTAAAAAGGATGGTTGATAACATACAGTAGGAATAATCAGAAAATATAACGGCGTACATAGCCAAGTTTTTATCTGCATCAAATTCTCTGCATTTTAACAGTAGAACAGGAAAAACCAGTTCAGCTAAAGCGAACAACTTAAAACATTTACACGAACCATTTAAATATTTACGACTATCGGATATATAAGCCAGATTTTTGTTCGCTTTTGTGACTAAGCAACAATATTTATGGCGCTCTGTTTCGTTATCTTTTATTATGGAAAAAACTTTGTCCCCATAACAGGAAAATATAATCATTACTAATCTATAACAATAGTAATATTAACAACAATCATAACGATTGAGCCATTAATTCCCAAAATTATGTGTACTTAAGATATTAAACCAGTCGAAATAAGACTATGGGTATATAATATTATATATATAAATACTTGATATAATTTTTATACAATAATCTTTATAGACATAGGTTGTAGTTTATGTCTTGTTATACCTTTTACAAGTATTATAGTGCTTCCTCAGTTTTTTCGTTATCCACACGGATTTCGTGGACTATGACTGCAACTATGATTTATTAGGATTTTTGACTACATATATGTGAAAAGATCCACGAGCGATAATTCATTGGACCAGCCGGGATTCGAAGCCGGACCTCTAGCTTGCAAGGCTAGTGCGATACCAGTACACCACAGGCCCCGATCGCAGCGTGTTGAGCCACACTATATACACTATCGTAGTGAGATGCTACATATATTCGTAGCACAACAGAGAAAAACTGTCGGTGACATTAAATAAGGATGAGTATTGCCTTTATTTTCTAGGCCGAAGTATGAAAATTGGCAACTTTTTTGTTCCGTAGATGGCTTCTCACAAGCATCGTCTTTTAATTTAAACAAGAAAGGACAAAGAGTTTGTTGTCAGTTGTTAACGAGGTTTATAAACAAACACTGCGTAATTAACCTTACAATTATAGCATTCTGGCGTTCTGAAAAAAGAGCTATTCTGGATAAAGAAAGAACCAGTGAATCCTGACTGAGTATGCAAAAAAAATCGAATGATATTATAACTAACATAATTTTACACAAGGTCTGTGTACAAGTACTTCCTAACCTCCATTGCTAATCTCATTACCGGTTATATAGCATATATATAAATACACACTTATATATAATCGATGTCGAAGGCCTGCCTACTTAAAGGGAGTAGCTGATTAACGAGGAGAAGGAGTGGACCAGGGGGTAACTTTTTGAAATTTGTGGAACTCTAAATTTTTCCTGATTTTACTAAAATCTTTTCCAATTTTTTGCAATTTGTATAAGTTTTTTCTAATTTTCCTATTTTGCCAAAATAAATTTTGGCAATTTTCAAATAAACTTTGTCTATGTTTGCTATGCTTTGCTGATGGGGAGGTTTAGGGGCAGATTTGGTTTGAGGGGTTTGACCCTTAGAGAGTAACCCCTGGACCCCCGTATCGGCACATATGATGTATATAAATTATATATACATCAGTGAATCGTAGTGGGTTAGGCTTATTCTCAACCTGTAGGTACACTAATTGCGAAGTAATAGTTGCTCATGCGGGAGAAATAGAAGTTTATGAACAATTCCTTTCTCGTCCTGCCGAGTATATTGCATTTGTGGTCGATCTATAGGTTGATTTTTAAAATAAGAACAGTTTAACGCTACTAGCCAACAACCACTACACTAAGGTAATATTTGTTTAAGGTTAATTTTCATGCACATCACATTATGAAATTGCTGCGAGATTTGCCAAATTGACAATGTTCACACTTGCTCAAAATATCATATTTTTGTTGATATAAATTTGCTCTTGTTGCAACCTAATGGTGCAAAGTGCGAAAGTCTACAGGACTTTTCAGTCTTAGGTTGCTAAAACAGCCTTAATAACTACCTAATTCAAAGAACATGGCTGATATAGTCGAAAATAAGCATAAACTGTCTAACGCATGCCTTTTCGATCACCGACTTATGTATCATTTACAATAAGATGCGTGCTCGTAGTCCTAATTATGTCACGCGTTCAAATGGGCTAGCTAGTATGTCACGCAGACAGTCCCGGTGGACTATTAAAAATTTGAATAGCCCAGTTAGGCTATGTATTTGTCATCGACTGGCGAGCCGGACTGTGCTTTTGTCACGAGGCGTTCAGCTGAGCACTATAACTTAATTCAGAGACTATTTAGTCCGCTAACATTACGTTTTACTATACGTATATAAATAATACCCCAAAGGTGGCACACTGCTTAAAACGTTAATTGTATATACTAAAAACAAATATATAACTTAGAAATTTTGTGTTAAAATACTATAGAACAAAATGCTATTATACTAAGCACAATACTAAATAAAACTTCACAATTGACAGTTCAGATGTACGCTCCGTTTGTCACCCAGAGCCTAGCTAATCTCCCTGTTTGTCACATTAACACTAGCTAAGGTATAAAAATGTACCATAGTAGTCTAGCTAAGCAATAGTTCACACGAGCTAGTTGAGTTGGACGCGTGACATAATTTAGCCTTAGCGCACAAATCTTATCGTAAATGATGCGTTACAGCAAACCTTTCTCGAACTGTCAAAGCCTGACACTAAAATACTGTTGGACCGCCGTATTCAGAAGACCTTCTCTTGTCCATAGCACCCTCATACAGCGCTGTATACAATAGTAGTATAATGTAGTAATACAGAAAAGAGCGCTTATACTGAAATCTTTTGGGAATCAGGATCACTATAAAATATTTTAGTTATATCCACTTTTATTTTAGTATAGACAATTTGGCCAGGACCAAACATACATTTCACTATAGCAACACTTCATCCATAAGACCACATTCACTGCAAGCACACTAACACCGTACTCTAAAACGAATAGTGCCAACAATATATGGATGGATAGAATTCGAGTTAGAGTGCCCAAGCACATAAGTGGAATCACAGCTCAAAGAAAGCAACAAACTCATAGGCGGGGTGGACCATGTTTACGTGCTCAATACAGGTCATATTCCTGGCCAAAAAACGAGTACAAGCTATCGCATCCGGTAAAACGGTAAAAATGGTCATTATTGCCATTTACTCTCGTTTCTATTAATCGACGTTTAAAAAAACAAGAGATTGAACCGGTAATGAAAATGGGAATCATTTTGACGCTGTAAAATGGAAATTTCAACTGAACCATATGTCATCAATGAATCCCTAATTTATTGCAGTTAAGAAGCTTTTGAGTTGTTATTTGTTGCTGGTTGATTAGTTTGAATGCTAGCAACAAATTAATATCATTCGGGAGTAAAACTTCTTAAAAATCATGAATGCGATTTCAGACAGCGTTCGAAATCGCGGTCCTTAAAGAAACAGTAGCAAATAAGTTTCTCTTGCTCGCGCTGATGCAGTACGCGACTATTTGATTCAGAGCAATATATTTCTCTTCAATTCTAATTTATAGCGGTGTCATACAACTGTAACAACAGAAGTCGGTGCAGGTATAAAACGATTATCATCAACCGCTTCCGCAGAATGAAAAACACAAAAGCGAAGTACAGCAGGATATAAATGTGTCCCTTATACATCTTTATGGAAGGAAATTGTTTCTGCACATTTACTGGAGCCAATTTATGTATAAAAAGATATGTCAAAAGGCGCCTATGTATCTCGCTTAATCTGAGTGTGGTGAAAAGCGAACTTTAAATACGAGATTGTCCGTGTTTTTAACTGATTAAAAAGTTGCAGAATTTGTCCGCTATATTAATAAAATTTAAATAAATTGTATCGTAGATATTTTATCTTTTTCTACAGACCGTATTATTGTGACAATAACGCTGCTCACCTGCTAATACGTGCCAATATAGAACTCGACCGGAGAGGTCTAGCAGTGAGACTTATTAATCATTGGCCCACCCAATAGGGGGAGAGTACGGGCCTGCAGTCACAACCCGGACACTCAATAGACAATTTTTAATCAAGGGTCCACTTGTTAAAAACGTCTCTGTCGGATTTCCAAATGAACCAACAATGGTATTATGAGGTAAATTAGGCATCGGACCCCTTCTGAGACATCGGCTCCTCCCAGTACAAAATCCGTGTTGCGTCCCTGTTATAAATTGATCTATTATGTGCACAATAGCAACGTACAGTATAAAAGAACCATAATATCATTCGAATAAAAGTTCAATGTGTCCGCGCTGTGAAACTAAAAATCAAATTTGCCAATTCAGGGGCGTGGCAACCGGAGAAGGGCATTGGGAACCGTGCCCTCTCATCCCCGCAGATTTAGTTAGTGCCCCAGAAAGTTACCATTGTCAGACAATTATTTTTCATTTTGAACAATGAGATGATTGTGCTTAGTTGACCAGCACAAATGCGTGGGTGCCCCAGCTAAAATTTTTTTGCAACACCCATGTACAATCCTATAATAAAAAACATTAGTGCATATAAACTTCCTAATTTTAACTAAGCATGTGCCAACAACGCTCAATGTGATGATATAATCTTGCGGATACATCTTGAGAGCCTTGATTATTTAACATAGCAGGTTCTCTCCCGCAGACGTAGCCAGAGACAATATTTGGGAGGAGCCTGGTATTTACTAGCAACCGTTATCCATCACTTAAGCGATCCTACTTTTCATATATTCTACTTAAGAGATTGGGATAGCATAGGACCCTTTGCTCCCATGTGTACGCCCCGGTCCAATTCGAAATGTTCATGCAATACAACGTCCAGCGAATAAAATTATTTCAGTGACGTAAGATAACTATAAAAATCATATCTATTTAGCATTTAAAATTATAATAAATGATAAGGAAAAATATAATTATACTGCAAAAGTATCTACGCTTAATAATAACTTTATGCTTAAAACAATGCATATAATACAGTTTATGTTAAGCAAACATGTATTATAGAAACTATATTTGTTTTTAATTTAAAAATATATACTATCAAACATTTTGTGAATAACATCATAAACGGGCCAGCAGACTAACGTCATTGATGCATTGGGAAAAGCTTTAATGCAACAAGTCTTTTTTGTAACACAGCTTATATAGTTAAAGCCGTGCATCAAATTGAGTTAACGCACGGTTAGCTAAATTAGTTGTATTACGGTCAAGTCAGTTGTAGCACAGCCAGGCGTGCGTCAAGTGATTTGTACGTACGGTTGTGTTGTTTAGCTCGTTCAAACTCGTGCTGACGCACTCGTCTGAACTCGTCACAACCGTGCTTACAAATTACTTGAACGCTCGAAATAGCTGTGTTAGAACTATTACTGTATTTACTTGATTTTTAAACGTAACTAAATCGCTAATCATTTTAGTGAAGATAAAAACTACTTACAATTAAAAACTTGCGGCAAGCTGCACGGATGCAGGTTGAATAATTATTGAGCTCACAGATCATAATGTGTTTTTTCTTAAATTTCGTACAAATTTTTATATTTAGCTGTACATTAACATCGATTATTGTTACTCGATAGGCTTAAACGGCATTATGGATCATGGCCCAATACGTCGTTGTATAAATCGAATGCTATTTACTGTTGATTGTCTATAAAGTACGACAGGTATAAATGAAGTGACACAATGCTATTCTCAAAGCACTAATCCACTGTTGATTGTTAGTAGAGTAAGACGGGCATAAATGAAGTGACACAATGCTATTCTCAAAGCACTAATCCACTGTTGATTGTCTATAGAGCAAGCACAGGTATAAATGAAGTGACACAATGCTATTCTCACAGCACTAATCCACTGTTGATTGTCTATAGAGTAAAGACGGGTATAAATAAAGTGACACAATGCTATTCTCCGAGCACTGATCCTTACAAAGCACACAGGATCAGATGTCCTAAAATGTTGGGCCCTTATACAATTTATACTAAGAGCACTAATCCTTAAATAGTATAGAATGCCCTAAATGTTGGGCCCTTATACAAACTATTCTCAGAGCACTAATCCTTAAACAGATAGATGCCCTAAATGTTTGGACCCTTATACAAACTATTCTCAGCAGCACTAATCCTTAAACAGATACACATGCCCTAAATGTTGGAGCCTTGCTAGAAACTATTCTCAGAGCACTAATCCTTAAACAGATAGATGCCCTAAATGTTGGATGTTCTTCGTTCAGGTACACTATGCTCAGTCTCTTACAAGTTCCAGAGGAAGCTAATAGTGTTTATTTATCGATCAATATGTGGGTTTTTGTACCCACAGAGCAAAAAAGTTCCACTGTACATCATTGCGTAACCTGTGCTAAACTGCATGTGCGTGTAACTAAACATGCCTGCATGGACTAGACTGTAGACTAAACACTTTCGCTATTAGTTCAATCGCCTCCCTTTATTACACATACGTTTGTTACATGTTATTCTGTAGGCAACTTGACATTATTGATATATGGTTCTAAAAGAAAATAAAGGAATGTATACTATGCTTTTATGATCAGTGGACAGAGACATTGTTGAGGCTACTGTCTGTTACATATGTTTGTACCACAGATGAAGCAAAAATACCGAAAATTTTCAAACAAAATTTTAAACCGGAATTCCGGTTCCGGTATGGTTTTTGCCTTTTGGCGGAACCGCAACCGGAACACGATTTTCGCCGGAAACGGAATTCCGGTTACTCCCTGATATATAGCTACATCATTTTACACCATTTCATAATTATTACAGCTATTAACAGGTAAGTCATGCAAATTTCACATGACCAACAATGATGTCAATCATGTAATTATTAACAAACGGTACAAGGTTCACACAAATCAAATAGTTTATTATACTCTTGTACAGTTTCTATATAGCCACAAAATGCATACAGATATATAAATAGAATATCCGGTCATTATTCACACAATTTCGGCAATGAATCATACAATTGTAAAAAATCTTACAATATATATCGATAAATCATACAATTGTTAACTATAGATCATGCATTAATATAGTTCATTTTATAGTTATGGATTCAATACACTTTCAACAAATTTCAAGCGGATAAATACGATAAACATTGCAACGTCGCTACAAGCCAAATGTGTTTCAATCAGGTTGTCTAAAATGCACTTTCAGCCATTCGTTAAAAATTTAACCAAAGAGGACGGTATATTTTAGAGTGTACAAGAGGTCCATGAAAATAAGATCACTACGACACTCTAGTTATTCATTTCCAAATGTCGAAAGTTCTATGATTTCACGACCTACACGAGTAAATTCCCTTTTAACATGTCACGGCAATGAATCTACCACAGCAAATGCATGATTATACAATGACAAACACTTGAGCACATATATAATTATAAACGGATAATTTCACAAGGGTACATGTACATATATTTAAAGATATACATACAGGATATACAAGACCAGACATACAATTACAGTCTGATTAAAGGACAGTAAACTCACGTTCATCCATTTGAAATAACGCTAAATCCATCAAAGTTATAAATCCTCGATGAACTCATACTCGATCAGATACACTTGGTTTCTTACGGGAGGGGCCTTGAATTTGGCTCAGGATAGCCGAGCTGGCACTAGTCTTTTCAGTGGGCATGACCTCAGGGTTCAGTAATGTTGCCCATTACAATATGGTGAGCATTAATCTGCCGTGTAACAATCCAGTATGATCTGTTACACATTGTGTAATTAAAATTATAGCCGTAATGTTTTAGCAGCTCTCGGAAACTAGCAGTCAATATTGTTTTGCATTGATAAGATCACTAATTCCTCAAGTTGTCAGTAAAATCTCTAATGTTCCAAGTTATCAGTGTTGCAATTTGATGTCTGCATTATGTCTGCAAGTGATGGCGACATGCCGTGTTGCGACTAATTATTTTTAGCCACGCGTGTCTCTTCATCATTTGGCGTGTTTGTGGGCAATATCCCGTATCGATGATCTGGCTTTAACAAACTATCGAAATTAGAATAGTGGAGTGCCCCGTCTCGTGACTGGGAGAACGAAAAATACCTGGTGGTGCGATTTCTCCAGTTATTTGAACTTGGGGAGGTATGGAACCAAGCAGTACTATACCTATCACAAACGCCAAACATGTGTAATTTAGCAACTTGGTGCACTGTTGAGCTTACATGAAAGGGATAATTTTATCCATGTTTAGCCCCACGGAGGAAAATTTGGAGGATGTTTAGCCAAAATGTGGAAAATTCGCTTATTTTTTCATTGCAGAGATAAATTTGGAGATTTTTAGTTCTGCCAAAAAGCAGCTGGAGTCATGAACTAGAAGAAGCCAAATTTACATGGGTGGCATGAACCGGTGGAACTTGGGGATCGATATACCTGGGGCACTCCCCACTCCTGTATTTGAAGAAGCCAAGATCATCATAAAGGGATGTATACTGGGCTCTCCATTCACTGAAAATTTTGCCGGTCTCATAAACGGTGGGTCTCATAAAGCGTTGGAATCCAGGAAGTGGTCGATTTTTCCAAAGGGCATTTTGTTAGGAGACAAAAGGTAAAAATATCGTCACAAACATTGTCGAAACGCTTTTGATAGAGAGGAAAAGCTATTTTAAAACAAATTTTTTATAAAATTAATGAAATTTTTGGCTTCAAAACGGAATTATAGTACAAATTTTCATAAAATTTTTGCGGCAGTTGGAGGGGTATTTTTACCGACGCAAGAAGTTTTTCCAAGGGCGATGAACCAAGAAGAGTTAAAAATTTTGCCAGGGGCAGAAATCAGGGGCACTCGGTTTTTGTATGGATCAATAGGAAACACCAGCCTCCAATTTGGTGAGTACAGATATATATTAATTTTAAAATTAAAAAGAAGTAAATATAGAACATTAATGAATATGAGTTTATTTTAAACTATTCCAAATTTAGTCCATTTTTACCGCCAGTTTTGGTTTACCTATATTTCGAATTTTATTCGGAGTTTATTTAAGCTTAAGCCGAACTTACTTAAAAGATTATACTTGGAAATACATTGTCTTATATAACGTCAAATAT
Source organism: Trileptium ribeirensis (assembly GCA_030248225.1). Taxonomy (NCBI): domain Eukaryota; kingdom Metazoa; phylum Nematoda; class Enoplea; order Enoplida; family Thoracostomopsidae; genus Trileptium; species Trileptium ribeirensis. The sequence goes on from JASANE010010352.1 coordinate 28,827, forward strand.
TTGCGTTATATTGCGATATCGCTGTGTGGTTACGTTGCACAATGCTTTTTTCGCGTAAAATAGACTATCGCTTGATTTTCTATGAATGCGTATAAATTAAATTAGAGCGTGTGTGTGGTATCATATGAGAGTGTAGAGTTTGAATTTTGTCTTCTGAGTATGCATTTCGTTTCCTGCTATTTTCCGTGCTGTAAAACTTTTGCTGAAAGTCGATAGATGACCGTAGTTACCTGTCTTATTATTTGAAGAGTGTATGAGGATTGTGTTGAATAGACTGAAAATTAAGAGCTGTTTATACTATACGAGTCGGGTTTTTTTGCGTATACCCCAACCATAATCGGTTTCAATACTAACTGCGTGCTGAAATATTTGTAAAAATTTTGCGTAAATACCTGACATAAACGTGAGTGTATCGTCAGACAACACAGGTTATTGTGTCCAAGGATTTGGCAGTAAGTCAAGATTGTACAATACGCGCCGGAAATACAAGCTGCTCTCGATCGAAAGACAACAATCATTTCTGTATCGTGTTCTAAGTTATTTTATGGGTCGTTCGATCACTCAATAACAGCGTTGAATCGAAAATGATAGCGGAATATAGATTTTTGGCTTCGTCGCTAGAAATGTTTGTATTAAGTTCTTTTTCAGAGTTTCTTTTTCACTTCAAGAACCTTTAGAATTAAAAATTGTATTTGTGTTTTGCAGACAACCTTAAGTCTATAATTGACTTCGTGCTTACAATAAGTGAAAAAGTAAAGTGTTTAATAATGGTAATTTGCAGACTACGACGCGATGGGATAGGATATTCTACTTGAAACATTTTGTCGAAGGATTTTAGTGTTTATGCTTGTTTGGTGTATTTAACAGTACTAAGCGGTCGATCATAAAGTGTAATTCAAACTAATTAGATCGCGCTGCTAAAGGAAGTGCGGCTACTATGGCAACTTAACGTAGAATGACTGTTCTGACGTTCCACATTAAGTCTTCGTAGCAATCTTGAAAACCTCTGACTGGCCATAATATATCAACAACACATTAAGATGATCATAAAGCAGCTATCATCGCAGTACAAAATTGTGTTGTCGTTTGTTGGCCCAGTGAACAATAAAACGCAAAGTTTTTAACTATACAAATCGCGTCATTCCGGAATAGTTCTTCACGTTGTAGTCAACTAGCTCGTACTTTGTTGGACCCATAACGTGCAAATATTATTGCTTTTGTTGTATTCCACAAACCGAAAGCCTGCATAATTGATTCTGGCAATCAGCCTACACTTCTAAAAATGTCAGTTAGGTGAATTTTGATAGTAAAATATTTCAGGATTTTGGATACCATATATATCTTGTAATATTACAGGGACACCTTTAAAACAATAAAATCACGTTTAACAGGTTATTATAAGTATATAAGTGAACCGTTCAACTCCAGCAAACAAAATACTTACTTCGTAACGCAGACAGACAAAAATAATTTTTGCACGGCTGACTCCGATTTGAGGAATATGTTCAACATTGCTAGTACAAAATCAGTCATTTAAAATGTCATTGTGGGGTACAAAGTGTTGATTATTCAATGATTACAATGTTGTTTTGCACTGAAATATCTGTTTAATATGGTTTTTCATTAATGATGGTGCTAACGATGACAAAACTTTGTTTCGATAAGAACACTCATTGTGATGTGAAACAACGATAGAGAAGCAAATAACTACATGTGAATATCAGTATTGACTTATGATCCTCCTTTTGTTGTTAGACAGCGCTAGAAAAGTACGGTTACCTACAGAAGTAAATGCACAAAAGCGGAGGCAGACCGACACAATGGCTTTTTTCCGCGTCCTAAAAATGCGTCTGTCTGCAGCTAGATGGAATTGCATCCGTCACGGTCGGGTGGCAATGTTGTCCGTTCGCATTCAGATGAAATCACGTCCATCTGACATGTCTGCACTTATGTCCGCCACTGCATAATACTATGTACTACTGTTCGTACAGTTTCAGCCATGAAAGACGACTCTACGCAACCCGTCAAATCTAATAACGAGGATACTTCCGATGACAATGACTCCGATAGTGACCAAGATATGGATTCAGAAAGCACGAGCGAATATTGTACCGGGACCGAAGGCGACGAGGACGGCGATATTCTGACAGATGAAAGGCAGAATAGTATCGCCACCAAAAAAGCGCGTAGAATTATAAAGCCAAGTCGTGATATTGAGGAAGGTACAGTTATAATCGGAATTACAAAGTGCACCAAAAATATAACGCAGACGAATTCGATCGTTAGCGCATTCGATCAATCTTCGTGAAATTCGTTAAATTGAAGGCAAACTAACATTTTTTAAAATATTGTTTATTTCACAATTGAAATTCGGTAAACGCGAGCTAACAGTTTTATTAGATTATTTTTTATTTTGACGCAATCAAAACTCGTTAAATTAATCGATTTTCGTTTAAACGGAAATTATCGAAATCGATAGAAACTTCGTTCAATTTTTGAGCAGTTAATTCTGATTGTTTCTGTACATGTGTATGTGCTGATTTGTACCGCGGACTTGTTTTTGTTAGTTTAGATTATTACTTTTTCGGAAGATGTCCTCAAAATTATACCCCAGAAAATATCTCCTAAGCGGTGTATAGAAACGTCGTGTGGACTCTGTAAGGTTTACTGTAGCTCGTTGTGGTATTTTTGGTTGAAACGGAGGGAGCTAAGTTCCATTGTGAGCGCTGATCATGAAAATTTTTTTGTGTGTCGGTGTCATCCATAACTCCACCGGATGAATGGATTTTGCCGGATTTTTTTCTTCGATAGCAAAACGGATGACAATGTCAGTTAGTTGAACGCTAAGAGCTGCTACCCCATCTTCCGACTCAAAATGGCAAAAACGGGTATTAAGCGTTCTTTGCCATATCAGACCGTACGGGTATTGATTTTTTTGGAACCCACATCTCGAGAACCACGGAAGAATCGACACCATAAATGAGATCTATAACTTTGCTGCCAACGTATTTTTGTCAGAATAGCCGTTTCGAGCTACAACGCAAAGTTTAAAAATACGCGTGAAATTTTCTAAGTTTTTCAAATCAAATGTTTGCTTGTTGGGATCAACGATAAAATTATGGCGTTGTTTAGCCTGTTAAACACGTTGATTTTATTGTTTAAACGCATATAGGGTGGGATATTAACCCTATTGCACGGTACTGAAGTAAATTTTGGTACTAAAATTTGTCAGATTTTTCAATTTTTCAACATAGATGTATGCAGCGCATATTAGAACGTGTCTACATTTTATTTGCAGCTCAATACGATGAAAGTGTTGACGTGGTATATGTATCAAAAGTAAAGCCAGCGTTTGGTCCTATAATGTAAATAATATTACCCTTCAAATTATGTTTTCTTAAAATATTTGTGAATTATAAATTTTAAGAGTTTTCGTCTTTTCGGTCAATGGAAAAAGACAATAGTGAGTTATTCGGTTTTGATATAATATGATAAAAGTGACCGTATCGCTGCCATTGTAGTAATGCTTGTGTATAAACTAAATATTATAGTCAATTATTGACATAGCTGTTAAGAATTGCATTGTGATTGTTTACATTAGACTAATGTAAGAACGTTTTAATCTACGGTACGCGCCAAAGTCTCAAATATATATTTCAGAACAAATTTGTCTTGAGTTAGCGACAGTTATTTTTCCTTAAATTATTTTTCGATTTATTATTCACGATTTATTATATTTGGCTTCCTTTTTCGAAACTAAATTTTAATGATAGATAGTGTGTTTTTGGTTATGTGCTCTTGCATTTTGTGTTGCATCCTACTAAGAAAATTTTTATAAAACCAATGATTCGTGCTAAGCAGAATCCCTGCGCGCCAGTTACAGCTTTGTTGTACCAAATTTTTCCTCATAGCTGTTTTCCGTTATGAGTTTTAAACGTGCAAAATATCGTTGTAACTGTAGTATACAAAATAATCCCATAAATTCTTTAAAATTTAGAATGAGTATGTTTTTCATTGCAGCATGGGCAGCAGCAGTTCAGGCTGCAGGATTGTTTTTCTTATTCGTTGCTTCCGCTGAAGTATACATTGGATATGTCGTAACGCCTCTGGAACACTGCAGTGGTGCTAAATATGTTTAAATTTTTTAACAAGAACTCCCCTTTCGGTGTTTTTTGTTCGTAAAACTATGGAATGTTCAATAATTTTAAGAGGCCACCAACATGAAAATCGCACATAAAATTTAAATTTTTCTTCAAAACTGGGATTGTTATATTTGCAAATTTTCCGTGTTTTTGGTTTTTAGAATAACAGTTAAGAGATACCAGCGTAACCAGTCATTTGTTTCAACCTTTTGGCAATATTTAAATATCCATCAGTCCAGCGGAACAGCAAATTTATGGCAAGTGGTGGAGTGTCACAAAGTATAATAAGTTTGATATTTAATATGCATGCAGCCAGAGGCGCCGTGGTCGCTGGTTTCCCAATTTCCGTCAAAATAATATTTAAACAAAAAACTCTGAATTGTTCCTGACACCTAGCTATCATGTAGTAATACATTATTGATAACCACGGCAAGTATAGTTCTAGTACGAATGGAAATATGTTTGGAACGGTTGTGTCGCACATTTAGCTTGGGTATAGCCAAAAGCTTTAAAGGACATTATTTGGAGTACTTTATGATTGTTATAAAATATTATATTATGAGTTATCATATGGCTGATGGTTTAATGCGAAACATGGAGTATTTGACCGAGTATAGTGCACTAAGACCAAACGGTAGTTGAATGTCAATTGGCATGCATTTTGTGCTATAACATTTTCAGGCCGTACCCTTTTCATTCGAAATTTATCTTTCGACACCGAAGAAGATACACTGCGTAATACTTTACAATCCAAATTTGGCACCATAAAATACGCACTTTTGTGTCGATTTCACGATAGCGGCCATTCGAAAGGAACCGGGTTTGTCCAATTTGTTGATCGTAATGACGCCGATCGGTGCCTTGAAGAGGCACAAAAGCAACCCGGATTGATTGTTGACGGTAACAAAATTAACAGCTCTATTACTTTCCCGAATATTAGGGTATGTATACCTAAATCTTTATTGATGATAGTGACAAATTGTTTTAAAATATGTAATTATAGTGGTGGATAAATGTTTGATTTTTGGAAAAATCTAGCAACATAAAATAATTGATGATAAAGATCTCAAAATATAACAATAAATTGATAACTGATTATTATTGTTCGGTGCTCACTCAAGCCTCAGTTACAGATAAATTGTTCCAGTATCCAATTATACATTTTCCTGAATGATGCTGAGCGAAAATATAATTAATGTTTCCCTAGTATACACCGGTATGTTCCGAAATATAACTTAAAACATAATAGCAACACACAATAAGGTGATTTATTAATCTCCATGGTATATGGTGCAGTAAAGATATTGTGGTTATTTTATTGCAAGGTCTACTTTCTATGTAATTTTACACAGAGTTTCATGTTCTCTACTGTATCTGAAATTAATGCGGCTAATCTGCATGCATCTTTGAAACGGTTTAGTTGATTTTAGGGCGCAGTTTGAATGTTTGTCGTGCCATAAGCCGGGAAGAAGCTGGAAAAATTCGTGACGCTCAGGCGCTAAAAACAACTACAACGAAAGATAATCGCAATTGGCATTTGCTTAAAGTATGTTGTACACTGAAAATGTTTCTTAATTTGATTGACTTACATGAAATAGAAAATAGATTTAAACAATTTAGAAAATATCACGAAGCGAAGCAGGTCAATTACACAGGTCAAGTATGTTGTACACTGAAAATGTTTCTTAATTTGATTGACTTACATGAAAATAGAAAATAGATTTAAACAATTTAGAAAATGTCACGAAGCGAAGCAGGTCAATTACACAGGTCAAGTATGTTGTACACTGAAAATGTTTCTTAATTTGATTGACTTACATGAAAATAGAAAATAGATTTAAACAATAGAAAATGTCACGAAGCGAAGCAGGTCAATTAAACGCCAATTGGACAACGTAAAATTTTTAGTTTACATAGGTTTTTCAAAATATTCGAGTTGTTCTTTCTGCAGTTAATAACAGCACTTTAAGTTCTCAAATATCGAATGAATTTTCGTTCCATTCGTGTAATAAAAGAATGATATATTGCGTTTAATTTAACGAAATTTAGTTTAAATGAAAATCGATCGACTGCGATATCGTTCGATTTCGTTTGACTTCGACATTTATAATACATAATTCTGGCTGTATGTGCCGCTTCGCACTTTATATTTTAACGCAAATCTGAGAATGATTTGCCATATGTGTTGAGAAATTTTGTTAGCGCAACAGCAAAGTACTGCTTCAAAATAATTATTTATGATATGAAATTAATTAATCTTCAAAATGATTCAATACTTAGAGCGTTTATATAAATTTTGAGCAAATATTTTTAGATTCGGGGAACATGATGTGTATGAAGATCAATTTTGTGTGGTGGATTTATTTTCTCTAACTAATGTTAACGCGATTTTCCTCTTCTCTGCAAGCCTAATTAACAGAACGCAGTGAAACGAAGTGGAAATTGTGTGTTGCAGGGGTGAAATCTTTTAAATTCCGTCTGTGTGTTTGATCGACCATAACTTGGGAACGAATTAACCGATTTTCATGATCTTGGGCTCATTCGAACCGGGGTCAGGGGTCAAAGTGTGGGTTTTTTGCCCCATTTTAGTACCCTTCACGGAAGCATGCTTATTTTTATGTTGATTTTTTCTCTTGATGGTTTTATTTCATAGTAAAATGGTAAATGTCGATACCTCTTTTTTTGTTTTTCGACTAAGGCTCCGGTTCTGGAATAATGGATTTTGGGGTACGGGGGTATGGCGCCTCAATGGTTCCTCGACCCAAAATTTGAAAATTTGTTCTGACGTCTTGGGTGGATGATAAGTATTACCTGGGCGTTTTCGGGCGTGGGAAACTCATTGACGGTGTTGGTTTTGCTGTGCAGCCCATGGGTACGGGGGTATGGCGACCCCATGGTTTGGGGTCAGAAGTCAAAATGAAGGTTTTCCACCTCATTTTAGTACCCTTCGCGGAAGCAAGGCAATTATTTAACTTTCGAATTTTTTTCTCTGGATGGCTTTATTCCATAGTAAAATAATAAATGTCTATGCCTCTTTTTTTGTTTCTCGATGAAGGCTCCGGTTATGGGGTTTGAGATATGACACCCTCGTGGTTCCTCGACCCAAAATTAGAAAATTTATTCTGATATCTTGGGCAGCTGAAAAGTTTTACTGCGAATTATAGTTACATGGGTACGTGGGTGTAACTTCTCTTGGTTCGGGGTCACAGGTCAAAATGAGGGTTTGGTTCGGGGTCAGAGGTCAAAATGAGGGTTTTTACACATTTTAGTACCGTTCACGGGAAACAAGGTTATTTTTATCTTAACTTTGGAATATTTTTCTCTGGTTGGTTTTATTTCATAGTAAAATGATAAATGTCGATGTCGCTTTTTTGTTTTTCGATAGAGGCTCGGATTCTAGAGTTATGGGGTTTGAGGTATGGCACCTTCATGATTCCACGACCCAAATTTAGAAAGTTTGTTCTGACGTCCTGGGCGACTGAAAAGTTTAACTTGGGAGTTCTCGGCCATGGGAAACTCATTGCTGGTGTTGGTTTTACTCTGCGACACTTGGTTTGGTGGGTACACCGGTATGACGCCCGTTTGGTTCGGGGTTATAGATCAAAATGAGGGTTTTTTACCCTATTTTAGTACCCTTCACGGAAGCAAGGTTATTTTTATCATAACACTCGAATTTATTTCTCTGCTTGGTTTTATTTCGTAGTGAAATGATAAATGACGGTGCCTCTTTTTTGTTTTTGATTAAGGCTCCGGTTTTGGAGTTATGGGGTTTGAGGTATGGCACCCGCCTGGTTCCTCGACCTAAACTTAGAAAATTTGTTGTGACGTTCTGGGCGGCTAAAAAGTTCGACTTTTGGGCTTTCGTTGTTTGGGTTTGTATGGGAAACTCATTGCTGGTGTTGGTTTTAATCTGTAACCCATGGGTATGGGGGTATGGGATCCCCTTGGTTCGGGGTCAGCGGTCAAAATGAGTGGATTTACCCCATTTTAGTACCCTTCACGAAAGCAAGGTTATTTTTATCTTAGCTTTCGATTTTTTCTCTGGTTGGTTTTATTTCATAGTAAAATGATAAATGCGGATGCCTCTTTTTTTCGATGAAGGCTCCGGTTTGGAATTATGGGGTTTGAGGTATGGCATCCTCATGATTCCTCGACCCAAAATTAGAACATTTATTCTGTTGTCCTGGACGGCTGAAAAGTTTTTCTTGGGGGTTTTCGGGCATGGGAAACTCATAGCTGGGGTTTTGTTCTACAACCCATTGATACGGGGTTATGGCGCCCCGTACTTCATCGACCCAAAATTCTCAATTTTATTGGGACGTCCTGGAAAGCTGATAGCCTGGACTTGCGGGGGGGTCGTGCATGGGAAACTTATTGCACGTGGTAGTTTTGTTCTAACTTGTGCGGTTTTGTGTGATATCCACATATTGCATATTGACGCATGCTATCGAGAGTTGATTGGCTGTGTATGCAAAAAGAGTGGTTGTACCCGTGCTTCACTACGTTCTGTAATCTCGATAGAGTTATTAGTATAGAAGTTTGTTCTGAATATAGCACAAAATATAGGTGCGCGCAAAAATAAGTGAAAAACGTTCAGCTTTCGTTTGCATTTTCCGTTTGTATTTATGCACTTATTGTACGTGACTGTAGTTAACTACGGTGATCATGATTCAAAATTTGGCACGCAGTACCTAGCTAGCTGATTGGAAAACTGGGATCTCAATACGAGAGGGGGGTGCCTAGGCCATGTCAGTTTGATTCCTTGTTGAAGACGCCCCACTCCGCGTCGGCGCACCATTCTGTTTGGAGTCTCCAGTTTGGTTTACTGCCAAATTTTAGGAAAACAGTAAATGCGAACGCCTGTTATGCTTATTGACCTCGGTAGCTTCGCGAGTATTTTAAATTTTGCGGTTAAACTATAACGCATTTATATTCTATTCAGGGTTTTTCTAATTTCCGAATAGCGAAAATTGCGTAAATCTGTTTTTTAAATGCGTAACAGTGTACCAAAAAGCGCAATTTTTATCATAAAAAGAAAAGCAAAAATACTATTTACACTTACATTTGACAGCTCCAGGCGTCTATGTTAATGCATGAGTAAACTTAAGGTGACCCCCAACCATCTTAATTTGTCAATACCGATATTGAATCGCAAACCATTGTTACGGAAAAATGTTTAATTTCATTCGATTTTTCGCTAACCGAAAATTGGCATAATCAATTCAACTGCCAGAAATTATCCCTTGTGTTCGAACACAATTTCAACGATTACAATTTGCAGAAACTCAGTTCCATAATGCGTAATCATTTAAGTTTGGATTTTTCAGTGTTTGCGAGGAAATTTAATGCAAAAGTGACGTCACAGCCAAATCGATTCTATAGCTAAGCTCTCGGTGTTCGCGAACGAAACTGGTTTAATTCAAATCGACAAATTTTCGTTCTCCAAAATTTGGATAATTTTACTTGAATTTTCGCGAACACAAAATGGTTAGATTTCAGTCGCGAGCGCTGAGTTCACAAACACATTTACGCCGAATTTCAACTGACCAAAAATGTTCCGTAACAACTTTTATGCAAAATTATAAATAGGATGGTTGGCGGTGTCACCTTAAGTTTAATCGCGCGTAAGGTACATGCACTGTACACCATAGATTTGACTTTAAGAGCACTAACATCGAAAACGTTGAACACCGGATCACAGAAATTAGCCTTCAAACAGATGGTGCTCACAAGCACAGCGTTCCCACGTTCCTGGTGGGAAAATTGCTGTTGGAATGATAAGGCGGATACGCTATGGCAGGGCGCCATAGCCGAACTCACCCTCCGCGAATTCCTCGTCAGAGGAAACTCCTTGAAATAGCTCTTCATCGTCGTCACACTGTTCTCAAACAAATCCAGGAGGCCCTCGATGAGACTGAGAACTACTGCCTTTACTTGCGTATCTTTTTCGTACCGATGTTCGCAGGCAGTTGCTGTACGCCGCAAAATAATCAAATTTAGTTTACGAAGGGACATTGAGCCGTACTCGAAGCAGATTTTCCATGGTAGCCGGTTGAAGATGGTTATGGGTTTTGACTTTACGACGATTAGAAGCGGAAAATACATGTTCAACTGAAGCGTTTTCAGCGCTTAGTATGTAGATTGCCGCTGCTACAAGTTATAAGTTCGGACTCGTCACATCAGAGTTCGGTCAATCAGAGTTTTTAAACGCCCCGCCATCCCTTCCCGAATAGTCCCGAGTATTTAGCATCAGGCTTGAACTCTTGCCGTTCTTGTAAACAGTTGCACCGTTGTGCACAGAAAACCAAAATGCAAAGTAATACGTCCAATTTCCGCAACACCGAAATCTATAACCGTTTCAGTATCAGCTGATAGTTGCCTTTGACCAACGGAGGAACGTTAAATTAATGAAAGTTAGTCCGCTGAAAAGCCTTGTTTAGTCTCATAAGTGTTTCCAAGAAATCGGTCACATAGTGAAGGATTAGCAGAAACTGTCGGTCGGTAAGCATACGACGTAAGCCATCGCCCGTGGGGTCCCAATAATGCAAATCTTCGAAATATGCCTAGAGAAGTGGAACGTTTGCGACTAATTTAGAAATAACGTCATGTCGCGATAGCCATCTGACTTAGAAAAAACGAGGGATCTGGCTGACATGGAGGTTGATTTCCTGGGCGAGCTCTTACAATAATTGTGTTGTGACGTTTGCTGTATTCAAATTGTTCAGAAGCGACCGAACCTGGTCTTCAAACTACAGGAAAAAATCCAAAGATTCATAACCGTCTTTAAGCGCAAGGGCCTCGAGGTGAGCCACACAATGCATGGAGATAATGGAATCTTTGGAGGTTGCCTGACGTAGGCGGGCGATAACTCCGTTTCGAGCACCCAGCATCATATTTGCACCATCGGAATTAAAGTACACGAGCTTTGTCATAGTGACCATAATCGACTTGAAATAATCATTGATCACAGCTGTGATCGTTGCAGCATGAAAAGCGACAAACTTGGGGGCCGCACGAAATCGACTCAATGTACCGCCATCACATAGCTGGATACTTAAATGTTGAGTGTATACCATTAAATACTTGTTGTGCTTCATATCATTAGATTCACCGACTTGAATACCAAACATACGGCAGTTTTTCAGATAAGAGTTATCATGCTCTCTACCACTTTATTAATAGCACAGAGGAACTGATATGTCGAAAAGTTTGAGCGTTTGCCTTGCATGTTGTTGGCTGATTGTCCACCAACCCATGCATTTTCGTTGCGAGGCTAGCAGTTTCAACTTCTTTTGCCTGAACTGCTGCTCGGCTTCTATAGCATCCATATTTTTGGTCTTGTGGGTTTTTGCGTGCGTATCTAAATACTCAAGTCGCCAACCGGTTTCAGGGCACTTCTTGCCGTCACCCTTGGTCCATTTACTTTTGGTACCAGCATCCCTACAACGCCTGCATTATGCCAATGTTCGTCAGTGGCTTTCTAATAACCCAATCTTGTAGACGGTGCAACGCTATCCACCTCGTCCATGTATACTTCCAGCGTCAGCTTAGCTTTTTTCTTATGTGGAGGCACAGAGGAATGCGAGGTATGTGGCTGTTCTTCGCTGATCGATTCGCATTTGTCGGAGCCGCTGGCTTCTGCTGCAGATCCGTTGCTTGAATCGACGTCGCTCATGTGTCCGCGGTCAGATGCTCGTCCTACTGGTTCATTGCCACGACCAAAATATTTGTAGAGACTCATCGCACAATATTTAAAAAATCGCTGGAATGAGAAATGTATTAATATCAGCATGTAACTGTTTCTATCTTTGCAGAGCGTATAAGTTATACGGATTCTTGAAAGACAAACTGTTTATGCTGCTGTTAATGCATATTGTCATTGTAGCAGATGCTGTTGTGCACTGGGAATCATGTCGAACATTTTGTGGAAAATAAATATCCATACGTAAGCTGCTGAGTTTGTTCGGACCTAGAAATAAAACGCGTAAATTACGCAAAGCTTGGTTAAAAAATGCGAAACGGGGTCTCAAAAACGCGTAAATTACTTAAAAAGTGCGAAAAAACCATGATTCTATTTTATATAAATTGTTTTATTCGTTATATATATATCGTTTATAATTGTTTTATATATAATTTCGTGATTTGTTTTATTATTTTCCTAACTGTAGTGTTAAGGTATCCATCGGAAATGATCGTTACGTTACGAGACAGCGAGCACTGCAATACATCTAACGAGCAGAAATCATTTCTGGCAGATACTGTATATACTGTGTTGTTTATAACGGGAAATACATTTTCGGTAGCACATTATTTCTTTAGGTTGGGATCATTAAACCCGGAACTCCAGAAGACAACGAGATGTCGGAATCTGACAGACGCTTACGACAACGTATTGAACAAGTAAATAGAAAACGAATGATTAATAATAATCATTTGTTTGTTTCGCCTACACGGCTATGTATACATAATTTACCAAAGCGACTTTCTGACTCAGATTTGCGATTACTTGTGAAGAGTAGCTTAATAAGCTCGAATAGAACAGGCGACGCTCAACAGGATCAGAGCGACCAAATTATACATTTAAAATTTCCTGCTCGAGTCACTGAGTGTCGAATTATGCGGGATTTGAAACAGCCAAACGCGGAAGGTGTCGCAAAATCGCTTGGCTATGGCTTTATTGATATTTCAACTCACGATGGTGCCTTAGCAGTTCTAAATAAGCTGAACAACAATCCAAATACATTTACCCATTCACGTCGACCGATCGTTGAATTTTCGATTGAAAACAAGAAGGCTCTAAATTTGAAACAGAAACGATTGGAAAAGGCTAAATTGCACGTGCAACGCACTGGTTTTGCTAAATCTAATGCAAAAAGTGTGAGACAGCCGAGCACCAGTAATACGCCACAACGTTTGCGAGATTCCTGTGGAAACAGAAAACGGAATAGAAAGGTGACGCAAAGTGTTACTACAGCAACACAAAATGATCAAATTCACAGTTCAAAGGTGCAAAAACAAGTATTAGTTGAGTCAGCAGAAACCAGAAAGCATAAAAATTTGAATAATAAATCATCAGTTGCTGCTGGGTCCCTTTCTAAAACAGAAGAACAAAGGAAATCGAAGCAGATAATGTTAGAAAGAAAACGACGCAAGGCTGTCGCGAAGATTCATGCCAACAAACTGAAGACAACAGAAGGTAAATCGAGAAGCGAGATGTCTAAGTTTGAACGTAAAGCGCTGATAAGGGGTCAAAAATGACCAAAACATCAAAACAACTTTAGTCTTTGACAGATGCTAGCGGGAAAAAATTCCAAGCAAATGAAAAACAAAGGTAATTGACAGTGTTTTTCTGCCTGGATGTTACAAGTTTATTTGAATATAACACAATAGTTGGAAAAAATGTAATACTATCATAAGTCGTTCACAGAGAGATGTGTGCACTTACTAGACATCGTAAGCATATACACTCGTGTGTATGGAAACAGTACACTACGCAGTATGGACAACTGAGTTGTTGCGCAAATCGGGTTATGCGTAACAACTTTGGTACCTTGTTACGCAAACACACTTGTAATCAACGCTGCCCAAGTCATTACATTATGCTCATTTGTTTACGCTCGAATGTTACTATGTGCATTCGAAGCTTTATAACAACATGCTAATGTTGTTACGAATAGCGATAACTGTTTATATAAATAAAGTACGAGCTTATCAGATCGAGTCTCATCTATGCCATATAACGCTACAACAATACTGTACCTGCGGAACACGGTTTACCAAACATTTATTGGATTACGATTTTATTAATCTTGCTGCATACGACCTGTTGCACGTCATGTGTGTTGCACACGACATAGCGTATGTAACCAGTGTTACATACGACATGTCGCATGTAAACACTGGTGCATAGAACTCTACGAAATGAACCTAATACTGTCAGTATATTTTGGTCGTTTATAAAGACACGTATGATCGTTTTTGGTACGTCCGGTCTCATGGGTCTTTTTAAAAACTCGTTTGAATGCTAATCTTGCACCCAGTGGTAAGCCTTCGGTAAAAGCTTTAATAACATTGTGTTGAACATAAGTAACCGTGAAACTGTTCATGGGGGATCATTTAGAGTATAGGTTTCTAAGGTACTGTCGGTTCAGGTGTTAGATGGTTGGTTTACGGAGGAAGTCCAGAGGGGGAGTAAATTTTGGAACTCGTAATTTATCCAAATTTTCTTAAAATCATTGCAATATTTCCGAATTTTTGCTAAAATTACTATCTACTTTTGATATGTGCTAAAAATTTCCAAATTTCGTCCAATGCTCCTGAGTCTTAGGAAAAGTGGGTGGGGCGTGGTGAATATGGCTCTATAAACTAGGGTGGTCCACCCTTATGAACATTATATATACCTTTAAGAGTGCCATAGCGCCGGGACTAAGAAATATTCAATTAAACATCAGTTATTGCGAACAATTGGTGTGATGAAAATCTCGATATGAATAACACGAATCTAATCCGTTTTGAGTATTTGATGATGATTACCAAAGCTGAGCTAACGTTCGGTTGATGGAGAGAGCATCTCTAAATTTTTATAACTGGTGAAAACGCCGTCTCCAAATAATCATCCCTGTTGCACTATTATATTAATATATAACAGATAGCAATTCGAAACCAGTGGTGCTTCCTCAAATAGCATTTAATAGCGCAACATATTTCTTTAGTCCGTTTCAGTCAAGCATATCTGATTACTTAGTTAACGGATTTTTCGAATTTTTTGTGTGGCAAGCAATTCTATGCTAAGGTGCACATATTAGTTCTGTATTCGCGCAGCTTTAAATATTTCCCTTTCACACCCGACACTTTTAAAACTTATGATACATAAAATTAGTTAAAAACAGCTTTGATGTCATAGTCAACATGCTATGAGTATTTTCGGCTGTTACATTCTGCATCCTAGAGCGTGTCAGGTGTACATAAATTTAAAAGCGTTCTGAAAGTAATTTTCTGAATGTTCATAAATTTCAAGGCGTTCTTTTTGTTCATTGGGAGAAAATTCATATGTTCTGTGGATTTTATATAAAGTACATATGTGAAAATACAGGCAGGTAATTTGTTATCAAGCCATTTCTGTAAAATCTCAAATTGGAAAAGTATGTTTGAAAAAATTTCAAACATTTTTGTATATATTTTAATTTAACAATTTAGCGCTTCATTTGTCATAACATTTCAAACGTAAAATCTGTAAAATTGGCTGGGTAGGCCGACGAGAAATTTGGACATGACTTTTCCTTCCGTGTTTAAACCTGTTATTTCGACAACTGTTGTTCAGCGATCAACCAATAATTGCATTTATCAATTCTATTGCAAAATGTCGCCATAAAGATATGATAAAACGTGCAGCATGTCCGGTTAATTGTTTGTCCTTGTTATGAGACTTGTAAACTTTACACAAACAGATTGCCTAGTTTTATTTGGTTAAATTGTGTGCGTTGCTGGGGTTTGATGTCCTTTATCCTGTCTGATCAAATAACGTATTTGCACTGAAAGGATATACATATTTTAAATTTGTCGCAATCTAAATTCATATTTCCAATTGTAGTCGTATAAATAACGTACAGATTGGAAAATTTTGAACAGTTATCTATCGACAATTGCCCGCAATTCTGTAAAATTTCGCAAATTATATATACTAATAAAGACAACCCGTATAACGTTGTGGTGCGAATTTAAAAAAAAACAAAAGAAACATTGAATGTCCATAAAATGTCGTAGGGAGATTTAATGGATATTTTTTATAACCCCCTTGACTTACATCATATCTTTTACAATGGAAAATACCGGAGAAAACATACAGTGGATTTCGCCTACGTGTCGGGGCCTTTAACTGTAAATAAAAATAAATACCATGACTTTAGATTGTAGTATAAAAATTTACGTTAATTCGACAGTATTATACATTTTCCGGACCAGAGTCCAATCTTAGGTGGGAATTATCAGTTTTATCATGAGGTTGAGCAGCGATTTTTTAATGTTTATCTTAAACTATCAAATTCAGAAAAAATGTTGGCGGGCTCAAGTTTGTAGCAAAGTCATTACGCCGAACTCGCTTTGCCTAACAACTCACGAAGGTTGTTACTACTGTAGAATGTAACGTTTCCATACACACGTATATAGATGCAGACGATGTCGAGTAAGTGCACACAATTCTCTGTCAACGACACACGACAGACGCTAATTTGTTCTCATATCTATGAATTAGAATCTATGCGTTAGAAATTAATTCGAACTTTTCGCTTTCCTTTTAATTCTAATTCACTTTTCGAACTATATCTAGCAAAAACAAATACTGTAAAATTAAGTCCGCAGCGGTAGGGTATTTAAAAATATATATTGTGAGCGTTTCTAGGCTGAAACTTAGGCAGGCTATTAATTAGCTCATGTCCTTGGTTAACACTTCGAACATGGCCGAAATAAGTGCAAACTAACCAATCGAAATTTTGATTAAATGGATTTTCAATCGGTTTCGATTACCCGAAATTTGGTGCGGTTTTGATTTTAGCTCAATTGAATAAATTTCTAAATTATAATATTTCGATTAGCGAAATTTTGATCGGTTTCTGGCCGCGACTGTTCTTGTTCTTCAGGTGCAAGGGTTATGTGTTCTTAAGACATTATGCAACAGTTGTCAGTTTAAAAATTTTAACGATAAATCGGTTATATATTCTAATGCTCCCTGTGAACCACTGTCTCCTTTGCGAGTAGGTTCCGCAAATAATAATTTTAATAATAAAATTTTGTTAAAAGCGAATCACTTCAGAACGAGCGACAGGGATTTTTGGCGACTTTTGTATAATTTGGAATTAATAACATTGTATATGTGTTTTAATGTGTGTATTAATATACTGGTATTTAGTAAGCGACGGTGAAACGGTGCGAGCGTGGTTTTACTTTTAACTTATCATTGGTTTAATCACCTGTGACAGCTTGTGTTTGATGTATATTCCACTCTAAATCCTCTAGAACCTTCAATCCATTGAAAATTCTAAAACCTGGCCGACCCTAAACACATCGAAATTAACTGACAATGTGTCAAGTATTTGTGTTGGTTTCTAGATAACCAAGGTATCGTATTCAGCCTACCGGAAAATCTATATAGACAATTGTTGACGACCTCTGTACAGCCCGAATTTTACAAAATTCGTAAAGCGCATATAACGCAACAAAGTTCGTAGGGATTAGGGGAATGGACGACCGGATACCGGTGGAGTGAGACGTCCATATAAGACAATAATTATGTAATGTTGTTACTGCTGTTATGAAATAAACGATTGTATCTCGTTTGTATTGTACTTGTAAGGTCACACTCCACCGCCCGAAATTGCACGGGGTGATTTTGGCACCGAAAACGAAATACAATGCTAACGGTTAGAGGTGTCCGGTCGATCCTCACGAAAATATTGATCGATGTTATCTATCGTGTGTAATACGTTTTGCATAATATATATGTATATTTGCTGTACATGACGGGTGTGCGTTCGGAGAGGCCGGGGACCAACGGATGTCACAGAGATTTTTGGTGGTAAAGAAAAATGGTTGCCCTGAGTCTGATCCCAGCGCACACGCCAAGTGATTACTATTAATCGCCAGATATCTGTCGGGCATGTGCTAATTATTTGTATATAATAGATAGGGTTGCGAAATGGAGCAAGTCAGAACTTTTTCAATGCAGGTCGATCATTTTTGGGTAGTCAAACTTTCGGTCTGGGAAATTGACATCCTAAGTATTTCCGGATACAAATTTTCTAAGGTATCATTTTAGGGGTACAGCACTAAAAGTTCAATTTTTGGGTTTCCTACTAAACTTAGGAGAACGGAGGTGACTAAACCATCTTAAGGTCTCTCTAGGGGTGTCAAATACTCCCGCGGGTCAAAAAATTTGGTTCCCCTAAGTTCTTACGGATCCCCGAACAGGCGCTTAAGCCCCCAATTTTCTAAGTCTAAAAGGGCACCTAAAATAATCAAAAGTCCTGGATTTTTGGAGCCCAGTACACTTATTATGTCCGACACTAACTATTTAGTTGAAAACCGGGGCCGCCCACCCCCACGAGTCCGTTCAGGATCCCCTAAACTCAACCGGGGCACCAAAATTTTAGGTTTCTTACGCCTAAATCGGCCTCTAACGGGCCACTCGTGGGAGATACAATAAAAATTTAAACTTTTTCAGCAGCCGGTCTGCCAAGGCAAGATTACTGTCTTGCCCCCGACCGCCTACTTTTTAGATCCCGAGATATCGGCAAAAATATGCCGATATCCCATGAGAAAACAGCGCCCCGAGCGCCGTTATATTTTTCTCTTAAAATTTTGCCGCACCGACCAGCGGGCGGTTTTGTCCTCTTGGCGAGCCTCGGCCACTGCCTGGTTATCATAGCATTGATTTGTTATGCTGGCGTCTTCTGTGCTTTATCGCTGTACATTTCGAGATGTTTTCGCAGTTTACATATATGTATTCGCGGCCGAATTATTTCCACAATCGTAGGAACTGTTGCTATTGCCACACTGTCCGACACGGCATCGACTATTTCATTCCAACGCCCAGCTACACTGTCGCAGCGACAAGGTGAATTGAACTCGCACGTCGTAACGAGTCGCGCTAACTCCTTTTTGCCGTGTATTCAAAGCGCTCTTTCGCGTCGGTGCATCGTTTGGCCTGGCCCTTAGTGGATTAACGGGAATCGACCGCGTGGAAGAAATCCGCTCAATTTGACGTTTAAACGGACTGAAATCGTGGTCAGTAATTACTTTCGGTTTATGTAATTTATTATGTATAGTCGTTTTGTTGTAGTGCAGTACGCTAGCTGATCTCGACATAAAGTATCGGAAAATTGTTGAGGTGTAGACTTGCGAATTCAGTACAGTTTGCTTGCACGTACCTCCAAACCTAGATTCATATAGGCCCTGATCACTTTTTACCGAATTTCGAAACATTCCGCGCAAATAACCACTTCGTTGGAGCGACCTACGTGAATCTTTTGTTGCATAAGACTACGGGGTAACCTTTCCACTAACGTAAAATTGTACGGTTAGACCAACTCAATATAGTGGGTCTTGTGGTGTAGAATCGAATACGGTCCACTTGATTTAGACAATCCGGTACAACGAGCAAGCATTGAATTGAGGATAAGTGTACAGGTTATAAGTGGCAGGTGTAATAAGAAATAAAACTTTCAAAGTGAAGCGAAGCGAAAATTTTACACGGCCAGCCACCTACTTAAGGAATAAGTACACAAGATTTTTAGTGAACTGAAATTCTGTTCAACAGTACAGATTCCGTGGTAAAGTAAACACATATAGCAAGTTATATATCATATCATCCGTACCCACGTCGGACTGGGACCACGGACGCCACACAAACTAATCGCAGTCGGAGTCAAAAATGTCATTGACAGCGAGCGCAAATAGGACACCAATAAGTAGCGCAGCGGGAACAACAAACGTAGGAAGTGGTGGTGCCACTACGGCTGGTAGTACAAATGGACCAAGTTCTGTCGCTTCGGGAGACCCTTTTTGCAAT
Source organism: Trileptium ribeirensis (assembly GCA_030248225.1). NCBI lineage: Eukaryota > Metazoa > Nematoda > Enoplea > Enoplida > Thoracostomopsidae > Trileptium > Trileptium ribeirensis. The sequence goes on from JASANE010010352.1 coordinate 48,531, forward strand.
TCTGCAGCAGTTGACGCAACGAACAACGACGGCTCCCATCATTCAAGTACGGGATATCCCACCATTTTCAGGAGCCGACGGACAGGACTTTGAAGCCTGGTTGGCTAATTATGATAACTGGACTGACGCAAATGGGTGGACTCTGGACCAGAAAATAATTTGTTTCACAACTGTACTGGAGGGGGAAGCCCTCAAAATATACGAAAGTTTCCCCGACTGCCAAAAGCAAACTTATGAGGCCCTTTGCTATAATATGGGCTTCGTGTATTCGTCATCGCAACGCGAGAGGACGCTTTGATAACGCTACGCATGCGCGTGCAGGGAGAACGCGAATCAGTTGCACTGTACGGACTCGACTTGCAAAACATGGTGGACAAAGCGTTCCCGGAGGTCGAAGGTGAACAACGCGACGCACTATTACAAAAGTTCCTCCGACAAGGACTACAACGGGAATTAAAATCTGGTGTAATAGGAAAGACTTACCCGTATTTTAAGAACATGATGGACAAGCTCAAATATACGGAGAACGCTATCTTAGCTTCTCACAAAGAATTAATAGGAATACCGGACCGCAAAAGCAGCCGGTCCAAAACGGTAAACTGTATGTCGCAAGGAGGTGAGAATACCCAACTGGTAGATCAAATACGCGAGGCTCTAGATGAGAGTAAGCGCACTACAGCCGGTAGCGATGCTACAATCGCTCGGCTTATTGACCTGCTAGATAAACGCACCGAACAGCATAAACTAAACGCAATAACGCAGAATAGGTTGACCCCGGCAGCCGGCGCTAATGCTATCCCAGCAGCACCCATAGGCAACCAGTGCTTCCTATGCGGTTTTATAGGACACTTTGTACGGGAATGCCGGCACTACCGAATGGACATGTACGATCTGCTCCAAAATGAGTATACTCGCTTGCCAACCCGCGTAGCCCCAGGCTATATGCTGAATGCACCCGCGCCAACCGTTAACGGTTATCCTAGTGCACCCCCACAGTATAACAATCGTCCCCGGTACCGAGTAATTGAACACCGAGGAGCAGGCCGATCTTCACGACGCGATGAATGGAATCACCAACGAGGACCTCTAGGGTACGGGCAGCAAGGATATTACCGCCTTGAACCCGCTCCGAATACATATGGAAACTACGGCCGAAGCGAATATTACAACCGATCACGCGGCCGCGATACTAATGGACCTAACAACTGGCATAATAACTATACCGCCGCCCTTAATGCACGTTATACAGGCCCATCCCAACCATTGTCGGCCGAAGCAGCACCATTCCGCCCGCGCACACATAGTAACGGCTGGAGCCACGCTAATCAAGTAGGGGCAGCCCCTTGAGCAAGGCCTACGCAGGCGCCCATGAGTCAAAATGAACCATCAGGTCGCCGCAACGCAGGAGTTATGTCGGTAACTCGAGCAGCTGACCCCGAGCTCGCGCATCGCCTAGATGTCATGCGACACTAAATGTCAACCTTAGAGGAACGCGCGGGAGATGGGTTGAGTGCCTGGTCGGCACAAATAAACGCAACGATCGCTGGAGACAGCGCAAAGTACGCATATGATAGCCCGAACATGGAAGCGGAAAACGAAGGTCAGGACGAATTTGAACTCGAACCAACCCCATATCAATTGAACTTATTGCAAACGAACAGAACACCAGCACGAATATTGCCGCAAGCGACCAGGTCGTGGGGCGACAATGGAAGATTTGACGCAATTGGAAACGTACCAGCTAATCGAGTAGAAGTAGGGCGTAATAAAGAACACGCAAATTATAAAACCGAAGGCGCTCGGCTTCATTGTCTCCGACCCCTGGCGCGCAGGGTGTGACTTGTAACTGTGTGAGTAATGGTTGGCCAGCCGATATATGTGTATACCCCAAAATGGAGTCAGCGCGAAGTGATGGAAACCGAGATACCGAGTGGAGTGAGAGGGGAGGAGGAGTCGAGGATCTAAGGGAATCAAAGGAACCCAATGTACCTGATATACCGAGTGAAAAATATGGGAGATGGCCGTTCGGACTTCGGGAGCCGATTAATAAGGCATCCGTGTCTAGCAACTACCCAAACGCTGGCACGTGTAACCCATCTCAGGCTTCTGCATATCGGAGGAAACCTAATGGATTTATGGATGTGGAACCTAAGGAACTAATGGAGAACCTAATGATCCTAATGGAATGGAACCTAGAGAGATGCCGTTCGGACTTCGGGGGCCGATTAATAGGGGTCGCGTGTCACGCGATGGCTCTAACGGCGGCACGGCACAACCTGGTTAACCCGCGAATTTTCACAAAGACCAATTAATGGTCGAGGACGATGGAGACGGACGTCCTAGACTTAGTCAAAATTGTATGTGTGTAGTATGGTGTAATTGTATGAATGACATTGTTGTTGATTCAAAAGTTGTTGTGAGAGCGGAACCAGAAGAACCTGCAGCAGGAATAGTGAACCTAGCGGAACCTAATGGCGGATTGTGAAACTTGCGGACACCGAGAATCTAGTGGAACCTAATCTAGCGGAACGTAGTGGATGGAATGGAATACCGAGTAACCTAGCGGAAGGGAACCGGGAACCTAAGGAACTAAATGAACCTAACCTAGTGGATGCATCCGATACTAAACTGGCTCCCACCAATTTAGGGCGGCCGTGTGAGGCCCCTGTAGCGTTTCAACCGTCCGGGGAAGACCGTAAAGGACACTGGTCAGGTGCGATGGAGACCTTCGGAAAATGGGTCAATCCGATTGTCCTAACTCCGTTCAAAATTCGAAAGAGTATGTGTACCCCAGAATCTTTAGAGGCCGGAGAAGACTGTAGAGGGCACTGGCCAGGAGAAGGGAGGTGTTGGGAAGTGAGCCGTCCCGATGGCCCAAGCTCCGTTCAAAATTCTAATTTATATGTAGGGTCGAACTCGAGCCCTATCCCTGAGTGTAGGGGCCGGGGGATCTGACCGGGTCGGAAACTGCGGTTTGAGTCTGTCGTGGCATAGTCAATCCAACCGGCAGGTGAACCGGCGTGTGTGTAGAACCGACAAGAGAAGTTGTCCCACATGTGAGCGAAAATGCTTCCGAGCCACAGGGAGACAACACTGAGCCGAGTGCCGAAGTTATTTTTGGTGTAGATGGTCATGGTAGTCGAGCAACAATGAGCCTGATTTTGAAGTGCGATGATGAGGAAAAGGGGACTAACTGAACAAGCAAACCCAAATACCGAACCAAAGGAACCAATAACTGCTAGTATAAGCTCGAATATTATGACTGATTGGCCGTGACACCTATGGTATCAGAATTGGATACAAACGCCCGAGCAAGGCACCAGATAGTGGAACAACCAGCAGCACAACCCGAGATAGTAACCTGTTACCTAAGTAACGAACTAGTGAACGAAATTGGATATGGAAGGACCGGATTGTCGGTCAACCTGATGGACGTAATTGAACAAACACTGGCTACACCTAGATCATTGCGAATTAGACCGATTTGGGATCCCAATGACGCGAACCTCACCACAGAACTTGCCAGCGATCACATAATAACACCTGAACCGGCAACGCACCAAACAGACATGCAAGCTAACAAACAACATAGTCTTGACTCAGGGCTAAGAACGGTATTTTCAAGGGATCCTACCGAAGAAAAGGTAGAGCCCCTAATTCTGCAGGGATTGCCCAACGAGGAGCGGTTGATATTACTGGGTCCGGAGTCCGAATTCGCACCCACGATTATAACCCTGGGACCTGGGAAAGTGCCCCGCTATTCATTCATACCCCCTCGACTCCGACTAGGAAGAGAAAGGGTACCCGCACGGGCCTTATTTTATCGGAGAGTGGTAGCTGTGTCGGAGCGGATATGTCGTGCCCACCAGTTGCTCAGGGCCCGAGTGGCTGGGACGGCCCGAATCGACCGACGGCGGGACGCTGCCGTTGTGTCTGGGCTGTTAGGGTTCACATCTCCGTTCTTGCACACTATGGCGGGATATAAGTCAGCAGAAGCATGGTAAGACACCTCGAACGTTTATTAGAATTAGTGGCCCGGGTACTAAATTCGATGAGCCTCACTGAAGCCATCACTGAGTTATACCGCTCTGAGATCCCCATCCTCCAAACATTCCAGGCGTGTGAGGAACAACACAACATGAACTTTATGCCCACCGACGGCTGTACTTTTGTTACCTATCATGGCGAGTGGGACTACACGGGAAATTTGTCCGCCGAATATGGCATAATCCGACGCAACGGAAATATTACAGTCCAGTCAAGCCGTACATATGGGTTGCATACAGCTTCTGAGTTGACTGCGTATAGGGATGCTAACTTGGAATGGTTAGAAACTGTGTCAAGTGCGCCGTACTTGCTGGACTACCTCGTTACTGAATATGGCGAATCCGGTCCCATTGCACCGGTGCTGTCAATCGACCACATCGTGTATGCAGTAATGGCAAATGCTCTTTTTAAGCAAGTAGGTAGCGCGCAGAAACGCGAAGAACTGTTATATCTGAAACTATTATGGTTGCGCCAGCCCGCGCAAAACATGTGGAAGAACGATCCGAACGACGACATGGACGCAATCCCAAGTGACAACCCGGACGCGGACATAACATTCATCGACGAAGAAGAGCTCGAGAGTGAGTTGAGTACATCGCGTAGTGATATTAGTGAGGGCGAGTTTGACATGCCCGCCATCGCAACGCTCGACTAGGACGACGTGGTTTCCGAACTCGACTCACTCCCGGACAACGACGATCTCGAAGACGAACCGTATTTTGACGTAACTGAGTGTGGCCGAGTAATACTGACCAGGTCGGTACTGCCCCTCTCAAACAGACCAAGCCAGCGATATGCAGCAGCTGCAGAATTGTGGAGCCGAGGAACAAGGTTCATAGGAATAATGCTCTTCCTGCTCATCCTCCAACAACTAGGGCCAACTCAGGCAATCACCACGCCATTCTCGGACCAGGTAGCACGCTTAAGAGCCATGGTCAACCAACAAGTGGGGACGTTAATCGAACCGCAGGGTCTGGTAATAACAGCCTCGCGATCCACTTTTCTACCGATCGTTTTACGATTGTCCCTAGATGGGCTACAACCGAGCAGGCAAGCAACTGGGATGTCCTGGTGTGTTTACACCCCCAGGGGTAAACCATGCCTAGGAAACTGCTGTCCCAACCCAAATTGTACTACCATGCCGGATTTACAACGTAAAATTCAAGACTTGGAACGAGAACTAAGGAGCACATATCAAGGCGTGTTAGACACGAGTTATTACATGGCTCTAATGCGCGAATATTGCGAGGCGAACGTCCATTTTTGTGAAGAGCCTAAGGCTCGGAAGAAAAGATTTTTCGCTGCACTAGCAGGAGCTGTTGGCGTAGTTACAGGGTCTCTAGGAGTAGGAGTAACCTTCACAAATGCGGTGCATCTAAAGGACCTAAATAAACAGATGTTAGCACTGTCTAAGGAAATGTGAAACAGTTACAGTGTGGCACAGGGCAACTCGCGAGCGATCTTCAAATTGACACGCGCTAATGAGGAACTCTACTCATTCCTACATCATGAGATGCAGGAAGTGGTTGGCATGATAGAACAAGTTAGGGTGCCAGGAACAGCGCTACGTGACAGAGGTACATCGCGAATTGGTAAACCACATGTTTCGCACCAGCCTGCGCTCTTCGGTCGACGCCGTCATGGAAGCCATGATGAGTGGGCAGCTATCACCAAAGGTCTATCACACTAAAGTGTCTATTCGAGAAGGACCCGAAGATATTGCAAACTATATTAATACGCGAGCCAGCGCTAGCCTACCAGTTTGGATAGATTTACCCGGTCCACATCGACCTGGGCACGTTTAAGTTTGCATTCATTTTAAAAGTACCATTAGTCACGTCGGATTTTCGGATATACAACGTAGGTTGGAACGTATCGAAGCGTCGCGCACACATGAGACTACCTCTGCCAGAATACGCCACGCGAGTCGAACGGCCGCGGTATGAGGTGTTGAACTTACACGCATGCGACACGCGACCCGGCATCGCTTTCTGCGAAGTTCACGCATTGGCTACCGATCATACCTGACGCTGCCTGGATTGGATCATCATGGGCGAAGACGCTCCAGATGATACCCGCCACATATGCAAGATTAGCGCATTGGTCGGGCCAATGGTTAACCATACCGATGTGTACACCACCTCCCAAGGAGTATTACTCCGAACCGCTGAGCCCAAAGCCGTGGTCTCCAAGCAAAAGCACCTCAGCCATGTACCTCGCGGCGAAACCATTAGGATACCAGAAAATGGAGTGCTATGGCTGTCACACAGCAATTACACCCAACTAATGGTCGGACCACTAAGCTCGCTAGTACGTTAGACGCTCAAGAGGTCACCGTTCAAATCGGACCCAACATCCCCGTACATGACTTCCCAGATATCCCTCTTAGGCCGATCACCTGGAGCTCATTAGAACATGCCAAGGCTACCAACATGCAAGTCCAGCAAATAGCAGATGAGCAGTTGAAGAAGGTAATCGACTTTCCATATATCACGACAACGGGTGTAGCTCCTTACATTTCGATGCTCATTGTGCTAGTAGTTGTGGGCATAGGGGCAATAATTTACTTCAGGAAGAAGGTAGGTTTCTGCCCTAAATGTATAAGGGGACGCCTACAACGCTGGTGGCAGCAGAAACCATGTAGTCAAACAGACCCAAAGTGACTTGAATTGAATATCAAGACCGGGAACGAGTACGGCACCCCAGACGCTACTCGACCAACAGTCTCAGCCCCAGCCGCTTCCACAGAGCACCTGGAATTGCGAGCGCTGAGCCCTCGTCGGTTGGCTCGGCTAAATAACCCCAATGAGGACGAAGGCGTTGTTCTGGTAGATCCTACGGAGCCATTTGCAATATCCGAGCGTGTGCAACGTGGGGGACATCGTACAGTAGATTACCACCGGCAAGTCAATACGATACACCATATGGACGCACCGTTACTCGTTAACGCTTTCATCTACCGGACACCAGTCCTCACGTTGATCGATACAGGCGCGGACGTCTCTATCGTATCACAATATCTGGTAAGCAAGCTAGGCCTTCAGCTCCGTGCAGACGACTCGACGCGATAGTATCGGCCACCAAGCAGGAATTAGCATTGGACGGTAGTATAAGTGTACCCTTGTCAATTGGACCCATTAAGGTACAGACTGAATTCTTCGTCACCCAAATCGCCCCATACCATTGCATTTTAGGAACAAATTTCATGTCACAACTACCAAAATGCATTATCAACTTTCGCGAGCGCTGTTTAGAAATTGCAGTAGACAGGGAAGAGGCCAAAATACCTTTTGCAGGTTTGGAGCGTTACGACCCACCGCTTATCGCCGTAATGTGCAGGAAGCTCACTACCATTGAACCAAATACAGAAACGTTTATCAACGCTATCCCTGAAATTGCAGATACAGGCGTAGGACCCGCTCTATTTGTCCCCGCTCCTGAAATGACTAACATCGCAATGGCACACGCATTGGTGCTTAGGAGTCAGCGGACTATACCAATTGCAGTAATCAATTTTGGTAACACACCGGTCATCATATACTCAGGAAAAACTATTCTAAACAGTATGTTAGACGCAGGCCTTATAGCCCCATCGAGTTCACCTTGGGGGTCTCCAATAGTCTACGTAACGAAGAGCGATGGTTCCCTCCGACTATGTGTCGACTTTCGGAAGGTCAACACGGTAGAAGAACAAGATGCGTGCCCACTGCCACGCATAGATGACATACTAGGGTGCCTCAGGAATACAAAATTAATGTCGAGTTTAGACCTAAACAAGGGATTTTGGCAATTAGAATTAGATCCCGAAACCAAAGATAAGACAACTTGTGTGACGCTACACGGACAGTACGAGTATAACGTCCTGCCGTTCGGTTTAAATTCGTCCCCGGAGCCTTTCAACTTTGCATGTCAATGATTTTGAAGGGGCTCGAGTGGGAAAAATATTTGATATACATCGATGATTTATTGGTTTTCTCGCCCTCTGTTGAGGCACACATTGCGGGTTTAATCCGTGTCTTCGATCGCTTCCGTAACGCGAACTTGAAACTCAAACCCTCAAAGTGTCGCTTCAGACGAGGCAGCCTCAAATACTTAGGACACATAATTAGTACCGAAGGTGTCAAACCAGATCCAGAGAAGGCTATAGCCATAGAAAAATTTAGACGTCCGGAGACGTTGAAACAACTCAAAAGTTTCTTAGGGCTTGTGGGGTATTACCATAAATTTATCCAAAATTATTCGGACATATGTGAACCATTGAGTGAACTAAAACGTAAGGATGCAGAATTCAAATGGACCCCTAGGTGTGAGGAAGCCTTCAAGAAATTGAAACAAGCACTATTAGATGAACCGGTCCTAATCCACCCGATTTCACGCAGCCGTTTATCCTACAAACGGACGCCTCCGGATATGCAATGGGCGCAGTGTTATCCCAGAAAACTAAACAAGGAATCAAACCTATTGCATACGCTAGCAAGGCCCTCCTTGACTATCATCGGAGATACCCCGCAATAGGAACCGAGGCACTCGCAATTAGGTGGGCTGCACTGCATTTTAAGCATTACCTAGTAGGGCACAAATGCCACTTCGAGACAAACCATAAACCACTTAAAACCCTATTTGATAAACCACCCAGAAATTCACGTTTATCTCAATGACGAAGTGAGCTATTACTCGAGTTCGGGGGATTCGAGATATTGTACCGACCAGGCAAGGAAAATAGCAACGCCGATGCTCTATCACGCATGATCCTAGATACGACCCATCTGTAGTTGAGGAACTAGGAGATACTTACGAAGTCCTTATGATGGGTCGAGGACGACCCACCGGACCTCGTCCACCAACACCCTGCGCAGCATGGGATCAATCGCGCCTGCCGTTTCCCGTACCCACTGTAGCACCGCTTGCAACGGGCGCGCCAACCCCTATCACAGGAAGCCCAATAGCTCCCCCAGGCCAGCCCAACCCAGAAGCAATCCCATGGCAATTAGTTGCCGACACGCAAGCAACTACAGTACCCCCAGCAACGCTGACACTGCAGGCAGCTACGCTAAGCGCAATCCCAATTAGGATGGATTCGGGAGAAACCCCGGTAATGTCGGTGCGTACCACAACTATCTCGGGTCCTAAAGTCAGACCTCAGGTCCGGCGCCCAAAAACACCGTTTCGCACCGAGTCAGAAACCGTAGGCCTAAGAGCAACCACACTACCAACAGAACAGGAATTTGATAGGCTCATGAAATTAATGATGCATTATGAAACCAACTGTCCGAATTGAGGACGCACAGGATACTCACGAAAACATATATTTGCCATTCTTTTCGGATCTCTCAGATTTTGATCTAGTACGGCTTTTACCGTATACACAACGAAATGACCCGGAGCTGGGCCCAATTTGGTGGTACCTGTACAACAAAACACGGCCCAAGGTCGAGTTAGGAGCGTTAAGGATAGAAATGCGAGCCCATTACTTTGAGCTAGCCGCAGACACCAAAATATTATATATGCATCCATTACAACCAGGGGACATAAATTATAAGCTATGCGTCCCTATCACGCTCGTACAACAAATTCTTAAACATGAACACAACATCTTATATGGAGGACACCCCGGCCGTGACCGACTTTTATAGCTAAATTAAAACAGTTCTACTACTGGAAGGGTATGTCCGAACACGTACAACAGTGGATAAGGCGATGCACCCTATGTCAGTCCGCGAATGACCCAATTTCTCGGATAACCACCGGATTGGGTAGGGTTCCGTTGGCAAATAAACCAATGTACCGTGTATTTGTAGACATACTGGATATTCAGGTTAGGTCGCAGGCAGACAATCGCTATGTCATTGCATTTATCGACCTATTTACAATGTTTGCAATAGCAGTGCCAACAAGGCGCCAGGATGCTCACACAGCTGCCCATATATTCCTATATGAGGTAGTCGATAGGTACGGAGCTCCCAGGGAGCTAAATTCTGATAGAGGAGGTGCTTTTGCTGCACATATATTTGAAGAACTGTGCCAAGAAATGCAGATATTTCGGCACATGAGCCTAGCTTACCACCCTCAAGCAAATGGTGAGATCGAAAGATTTAATAGGACACTATTATACTTATTACGAGTGAGTGTACCCAAGATAATCACCATTCATGGGATGTATCATTACCATTTTTCATAATGGCTTATAATTCTTTGGTACACACAGCCACCAAGTATCCACCATTTTTGCTAATGCACGGATTTTATCCTAGGTTGCCCGGAGAATAGGACACGCAGGGCACAGCCACTGGCTATACTGGGGCTCACTTCTATAGGGCCAACGCGCTGCGCTGGATGGCTTCTATTAGGGAGCGTGCTTACCAATCGATGAAAGTCGCCCAGGAATTAAACAGGCTAAGGTACGATAGACGAACTCGCGAGCCACGCTACCATACACGAGAATTAGTCTGGGTCTATAGGCACGATACCACATCAGGGACATCTAGAAAACTCACGGCTCGTTGGTGTGGACCGTACGAGATACTAGGGATCACCCCGCCGTGCATGCTTGTAAGAATGCATCCTAATCCGGAGGGTATGGCACATGTCGTACACATTAATAGAACTAAGCCGTGTTTTAGAGCATTGGATCCAGTACCTAACGTAGGAGATTGGCTAGGTCAAGTACACGCTTCCTTACTGGAAAGGGGTTTAAGTGGGGCAACCCAACGAATTATCGCTGATAGGGATTTTGTCACTGAGATAGAACCGGTAGACGAGGTAGCAGTACGCACAGTAAGAACAGCAATCAGTGATAGCTCTGATACCGAGAGTGTCGAAATGGGTGACCCTAATTTATACCGCCGAACATACGCCGAGATTGAGGCAGAGCAAGCAGCAATGAAACATATTGAGTATCGTACGGATGATTACGAACCTCAAAATCCAAGGACGTTCAGGAATCTGATCCCACAGACTGATCCGGATAGAGAGATAGAACTACCCTGGCCACCAATAGCACAGGAACAGGTTACTAGTCGGGAGGCCTTCTCATACACACTAGAACCTGGTAGCCGAGACACACAGGTAGGGTATGGACAACATACAGTGCCAGTGACCACGATGGAAAGAATAGTGGCTACCAGTGAGGAAGTTCCATTCGGAGTGCCGACTGTGGGTATTGGAATACTCGAGGGATAACATTTCTACCCAGCAGACATCACGCTATCCACCACGCCACGCGGAGCTTCTGGGGGAATCGTCGTACCGGGACCATACACGTCAGGGGATCTACGCTACGCAATTATGCTCGCTGCACAGGACCACACATTATTTCAATCGCGACCAGCTGAACATATGATGGCATCGCAACTGCGGGTACCAATGGAAATGTCAACTCAAACCATAGGAGATTATACCACCATGCGTCCTTATAGCGCTCCACCAGCAGCCGCTGACAGACCTATGTCCCCTCACCAGTGGGTCTTTCGTGAGGCGGCTATGACTCAGGCACTTCTAGGGTCACCAATGTTCAGTTACTTGTCGGAGACATCCGGAGAGGGCACGACAGTGGACGTGAGAGCAGCTGAAGCAGACGAGTTAACTAGCCGAACCTCATAGGAACCATCTTCAGCTGAGCGGCCCGCTCAAGCAGGACAGGAAACATCAAGCAGTGGTTCTAGAACGCCTAGCACGCAACCAGGGACCTCTGGCTCACTAAACGAATTCACACTCGCGGGTTTAAGCAGTGAAACACCAGCACCTCGGAGAGGAACTGGGCGGGCAGTGACTCTAGGTACTCCTCCTCGCACGCGGGCTCCGCCAGAAGAGCAAGGAAAGGCCTTTGTCGGACGAACCACCCAAAGGAAACAAGGAATATTGACACGAAAAGGCTCAACTATTCAGTTCGCCGGCACTGAACAACCGGGACCATCCACAGTGACCATTACCGAGTTGGTACGCACCACTGCCACTACCACCTCCTCAGGAATAATACGACTCAGTACCACCCATGCAACGGCCCCAACTAGGCATCTTCTGCATCGGCAGGCTAGAGACCGGGTCTTTATGCTATGCGGCGCAGCAGCAGACGAGGAAGTAGGAGACGCATTACGCAGGCCCAGACGTGTGACTTTCCAGAAACCAGAGACAACCCGTAGTGACACCGCAGGAACATCAACTCGGCTAGCTTCTGCCACAATCTACTAGTGTCACCACCTCAATAACTAGTGCACCAATGTTGACCCCAAGACAACTTTTAATGGGGGAACGCTCTCCATGTGGGACCCTACCATCAACCACGTTTCCACGCTACCCCTCTAGCCAAGAATTACACCCCGCCGCATGGCGACAGCGTATACCTCGACCACCACCCCATGAGGAATCCGAGTCCGATGAGTCGGACCCGCAGGTAGACTAAAATTGCATGTCATAATGGCACGTACCCCAAGGTAGAACCCAAATACCCCGCAAAGCCAAGAAAAGGGATGGAAGTTAAGGCGGACCTAATTTTCATCCATATTATGTAAACTTACCAGTGCTTCCTCCATTCTAGATGCGCCGCAGCTACAGCCTCAACGATCTTCAGGCGCCTTGGATGCAGCAGGGAGTGCTGCACGTACCTGCAACGTGCGACGGCCATCGTTATCCAACCGTTCCCCGAAGCTACATGAGCAACTCACGCTTCTGGGACGCGGTTGCTCCCGGACGATCCAACCGGACCACGCTGGCGAATGAACACTATCTGCACGGCGGTTTCACCCGCAATGGCCGCCAACACGGTAGTGCCACCGAACATTACTACCTAACGATCTTGGAATTGTTAGGTTTCGTCACCGAAGTCACCGAGATACTGTACCAGCATCTGTCGCCAACGGAGGTCTAACTACGCAGCGTAGCCCTCCTCCGCACCCTGCCCACGAACACCCGGCGCTGGCTCCGCTCGTATCAGCCGCACGTAATGCGCCTAATCTACTGGCGAAATTCCAGGAGCTCGATTACTGGGAAGAGCTGAACGATTCGGGGAACAAGTCGCTCCTTTGCGACTCGTTCGACAACTTTTGGGGCACAGGTGTCCACCGAAGCGAATGTGGTGTGAATCAACCGGCGTACCACAACGTATTGGGCCACCTGCTGTGCGATATCCGGTCTTTCCACCGCGACCATCTCGTGCGATGGCCGAGGGTCATTGTCGTTGGCGATGAGCGCGCCTTGCCATTATTGGACGCAGCCGACGACCACAATTGGCTGACCTTCGTGCGGGCTCAACATGATATTGTTGATCCAGGGGGCGAACGCCTTCCTGACGCCGCAGACGGATTGCGTTATGATCATAGGCGGTTACCGGGATGTCTGGCACTTGCCGAACAAGGCCTTTTCACCTGGTGCCTGCCTTAAGCGGATCAAGCGCCACTTGATGGTTCTTGAACAACGTCTCCGGGCAGACTCGGCCGTCACCATCACCGCACCGGCGTCATACTGGGACGATTTCAACGTCGACAGCGCAGCATGGTTCAACGAACTCGTTGCGCGGAGAACAAAAATGGTGGAGGGACACCAGGCTCTTCTAAGCGTCATTATGCCAAGTTGGCCCGCAACGCTGAGGGGAGTCGAGGCCTGGGACTCGGTCGGACCGTTTAACAGGGGCGAAGAGCGCCAAATGTGGACCGAGCCAGTAGTATCTCCATCATTCTGGCCGCAACTGCGTGAATAGACTGAAGAACTGATCTGGGGCACGGACATGTTTTGGCGCATGGGTGAGACTCACCTGTTTAGCCGAGCCGAGCCCTGTACTTGGCAAGAGTAAGGTGTACCAATCAAAAAGGGGGAAGAGGGGAAGAAGTGACCGTTTTAGGCAAGCAAGGGAGACGCGCAGAGTAGCAGCTATGAGTCCACGCATAGGTAAGCCAGAGTATAAAGACCGAACCAGCGAGCGACTAGCGAAACAGAGCGACCTCACGTAATGACAACCCAAATATATATTTGACTTTATTCTTGCAGATGGCCAGCACCTCACAATTCCGACGCAGCGACGAAGCCGAGCAGACTCGGAGGCAATCCCGCGGGTGGCGTACCAGTGGTCGGACCATTCGCCCCGCCTGAATCGGCTTGGTTCCAGTTCCGGCAATCCCAACCTATCGTGTGGACTTAACCATGCCATATGTGACGTTCCTGTTCTACGGCACCGAATGGCCGGAGCTATCGAACATGCACGAGGCGTCAGCCCCATTCGCTCACGGTGGCAACACGATGTCAACCGTCGAGCAGCACTACCAAGTGCAGGTGCTTTCTTTGCTGGAACTAACCGATGCCGTCCGAGAGCTGCTACTCATGATCGGCACCCCGCTGCAGCTCAAGACGCGAGCTCGAGAACTAAAGAACGAGCTCATCGACGGCGTCACCCAATCTCGCCTCAAGCCGCTCCTCGAGCATATTATGCGGCCAATCCTACTCAGCAAACTCGCCATACCGGAATGTGCGCGGATTTTGAGGCTCACGGACAACCAACAGCTGTTGGAGGCCACAACAGACAATTTTTGGAGCGTCCGGTGCTCCAATCAACAGCTGCAGTAGCATGGCACCCCGGCGCGCTGCCACAACGTCATGGGTAGGCTACTTGAGGAAGTACGGGACTACCGTGCTACCGGCCACGTTCGCTGGCCCCGGACAATTGTGGTAGGCGACGCCTTGGCACTACCAATCCTAGAAATGGCCACTGACAACAAGTAGATTGTCAATGGGTGCCACGGATCCACTCTGGTGCGGTTGCTGCAGTTAGCCAACGCCATCTTAACCCCGCAAACCAACTGCATCGTCATACTCGGCGGGTATCAATACATATACCGCAAGGCATTAAAAAAGCAGCTCCACGCGTCTTGCCGAACGCCGCCTTTCGCAAATTCAAGCGGCACCTTAGCGTACTCTCCCGTCGAGTCGCAGCTACCACCGCCATCGTCATAGCGCCACCGGCACCTCTATGGGCCGCCACCAATCAGGACGCTTTATCGTGGACGGCCGAACTCAAGCAGTTAATGGCTAACCATCGACGGCAGCATGACACTTTCCATAACGTCTACATGCCTTCCTGGCCGGTCGCGTTTCACACTGCGGACGCGTGGGAACGGGACGAGCCACATATGGAATGGCAGGAAAGGCCTCACTTTGACGAACCAATGGTGTCCCATTATTGTCGACGAAACTTGCACGAGTGGGTAAGCCGTTTAGTTAGGGACGCCGAGTTGGGACGCCTAACGCATTGAGGGCAATACAGAACTTAGAAAACACCATCTGGGACCAGGTAAGATAATCAGGAAGCACTGGTAGTACCAACTACCCCAAATCAAACCAGCCTAATATCAAAACCCAAAGAATAAAATTTGCGGAATTTTCAAAACAAGCGAAACCGCTAAACAATCCAACCTTGGAATAGCTCTATGATTCTCAAGGGAACTCCTGGGTCAGGCACCCCGACAGCCGGACCCTTTCCTGGGGGTGACCAATTCAATCAAGACCTTTGGAGGTACGTGCCACTATATATGTATACATATAAATTGTTATCATATAAAAGGTGTAATTTGTATAAAGGATGATGTATATAGAAGGAACAACGTGAAATAGCATAACAAGAGATATCACATGAATTCAAGCCTTATTCTAACAGTTTAGCCCATAAGGGAAAACTTCAAAAAACCTGGATAATAAGGGAGAAGGGACGACGTTTTTCTTATTACACAATAGTAAGTCGCCCTTCTGCCCTGAAATTTAAAATTTTTACGGAAATTCCACAAATCTGGCAAATTTTCTATAAATGTTCGCAAATTTTCCACAAATTTTCTTAAATTTCCACGCATGATCTTAAAAACTTCGGAAATTTTCCTAAATTTTGCGCTAAATTTTATAACAATCTTAGATTTTTTTCAAGTTAAAACGAATAACGGGCTGTACATCTACGGATTTAACGGCGAAAATTCACACAAATCCATCTTTCCGGGCGATTTACATTCCTACCCTAAATAAGGAGTCTAATAAATCCAAAAAATTTTAAGAGATGTAACAGCCCGAATTTTACAAAATTCGTAAAGCGCATATAACGCAACAAAATTCGTAGGGAATAGGGGGAATGGACTACCGGATAGCGGTGGAGTGTGACCTCCATATAGGATAATAATTGTGTAATATTATTACTGTTGTTATGAAATAAACAATTGTATCTCGTTTGTATTGTACTTGTAAGGTCACACTCCACCACCCGAAGGTGCACAGGGTGATTTTGGCACCGAAAACGAAATACAAGGATAACGGTTAGGGGTGTCCGGTCGATCCTCGCGAAAATATTGATCGATGTTATCTATCGTGTGTAATACATTTTGCTTAATATATATATTTGCTGTACAGGACGGGTGTGCGTTCGGAGAGGCCGGGGACCAACGGATGTCACAGAGATTTTTGGTGGTACAAGAAAAATGGTTGCCCTGAGTCTGATCCTAGCCCACACACCAAGTGATTACTATTAATGGCCAGATATCTGTCGTGCATGTGCGACATATTTGTATATAATACATAGGGTTGGAAAATGTTGGAGCAAGTCAGAACTTTTTCAATGCAGGTCGATCATTTTTGGGTAGTCAAACTTTCGGTCGAGAAATCGACATCCTAAGTATTTCCGGATACAAATTTTCTAAGATACCATTTTAGGGGTACAGCACTAAAAGTTCAATTTTTGGGTTTCCTACTAAACTTAGGGGAACGGGGGTGACTAAACCATCTTAAAGACTCTCTAGGGGTGTCAAATAGTCTCGACGGGTCAAAAAATTTCGTTCCCCTAAGTTCTTACGGATCCACGAACAGGCGCTTAAGCCCCCAATTTTCTAAGTCTAAAAGGGCACCTAAAATAATCAAAAGTCCTCGATTTTTGGAGCCCAGTACACTTATCGGGTCCCACCCTAACTATTTAGTTGAAAACCGGGGCCGCCCACCCCCACCGGTCCGCTTAGGATCCCCTAAACTCAAACGGGACACCAAAATTTTGGGTTTATTACGCCTAAATCGACCTCTAACGGGCCACTCGTGGGAGATACAATAAAAATTTAAACTTTTTCAGCAGCCGGTCTGCCAGGGCAAGATTCTGGTCTTGCCCGCGACCGCCTATCCCGAGATATCGGCAAAAATATGCCGATATCCCTATGAGAAAACAGCGCCCCGAGCGCCATTATATTTTTCTCTTAAAAATTTACCGTACTGACCAGCGGTCGGTTTTGTCCTCTGGGCGAACCTCGGCCACTGCCTGGTTATCATAGCATTGATTTGCCTCAGCTGGCGTCTTCTGTGCTTTATCGCTGTACATTTCGAGATGTTTTCGCAGTTTTCAAATATGTAAATATTTGATGTCGTATATATTTGTTGCCGTATTTGTTTTGGTTTTGTTAGCGCCTCGATTTTCAAATTTCAAACTTCTGGACACGAGAATGGGTCCACGAAAGAGAAGGGGGAAGGGGCAAGACCGCAGTATAAAAGAGACAAGCCCGGTTTATTGTTGGGACCAGTTGAGATGTTTTCAAGAAGAAATTGGTCGGTTTTGGCGGTTGTCGCCAACTTTTAATTTTTCTTTTAGCTTTACTTTGGTATTTCTCTTCGCCCGGCTGGGCTCTTCGGCATGCAGCGGTGTGGGAGAGGTCCGCCCGAGGCTTTTCGTAGTTTTTGGATTTTTGTTGCTTAAGCATAAGAACAGGGGCAGCCCTTGTTGGGTGTTGGGGTGTCCGTCGGATGTCTCGCGCTCCCCTAAGTGCTGCGCCTGCGCTTCAGCGATTGAGCAATGACATCTTGAAAATTTCAGGGTTGTAAACAGTGACAAAATGTTAACTGTCCAACGCAAGGAACAATCTAGGGCTAAGGCTCTAACAACAAATTTTGGGTTGAGGGTTCCGCGTTTCGAAAAGAGCATAATTGGCGCTCACAAGAATCATTTCGTCATCCAACGGGAGTTGCAAATAAAAAGCGGGTTAAATTTATGACGCTTTTAAAATTGTTAGCTCATTTAAACTATGAGCCAGGGACCGCGCGCGCGGGCTGGGGTCCTGGCTCCTTTTTGGATGTAAATAATGTCGTTATTTGTACACCCAATAGGGTGATAATTTCGTTTTGAGTGTGTTCGTATTATCTTTTCCAAAGAAAAGGGAAAACCAAGAAATAAACTTTTGGCGTGTGAAATTTAGTAAGCGAACTAGATTAATTTAACCCTTTCATGCTCGAATGAATTTGAGTATCGTGCAATGTTTGACAAACTCAAGCCTGCGCCAGGGATCGAACCCGAAACGTCCGGTTGAAACTTGTGTACACAAACCGCTGAGCTATCTGAGAGCTGTTGCTCGGTTCCTTAAGGAACCTCACAAAGCGAGCGAATAACAAGGCACGTTCAACCGTACGATATACGACAAACTCAGTAAACACAACGAGTCGCAATGTGCGTCGGGTCCATTTGGACCTTACGGGCATGAGAGGGTTAAGTAAGGCGCATCCTGTTGCAAGAAATCGTAGGACCCTCTCTAAGGTATGTTCAACGCCGTCTGACCTAAGCTTCCCGTCCCTTCCCGAACGCTGCCTTCAATAATGCTCGCGCCCGCCATGCCGTTCTCCTACCGCCCTAGCCCTGCTCCCCACCCAAGGGCTTCCTTCAGCGTTTTATAATTAAGTTACGGTTTCACCCATATCACACACAGTGGCACACATGCTGTCAATTTAGTTTTCTTAACGCTTCAGCCAACCCAGATCGTGCTCGCAGCCCGCCCGCCCCGTCAGTAACTCGTTTCGGCGCGTAGGGCCCTAAGTGCCATAAAGGCAAGCATTCACCCCGCATTCAGAACAACCCTCAATTACTGTAGACCGACAAGGCCCAGTTAGCTGTGCCCTGCATCAAACTAAGATAAAACTTTCATCTCTGTGGCTTAAGGGACCAAGGGTTACAGACCAACCCTTCGGCTCATCCAGGTCTTTCGAGAACGGGCCCTACTGCCAAGGAAACTTCAACTTTAGAACATGGTTTAGGCTCCAATAGTATGAATCGAGGGATTGACGGGTCAGCCTTATTACCTGTGAGCAGGCTTAGGGGATTACCCTCGCTCAGGGGGACCTCCATACCATTAGACACGTGGGCCATCATAGGGGCCAGGCCGAACACCCTGGTAAATCCGCCGGCAGCCTGCTAAGTTAAGCAGTTGCCATCGGTCAAACCGGGGTCCACCGTGGAATCGTGTAAGCCGGGGTTGCCTGGGCACCACAATGAAAATTGAGAGTGGTGCAGCTGGGATCCCTTAGGGCCAGAACTGGTCCTAGTACACTGTACATACTACGTAACCAAAGAACTGAAGATAGACTATTCTGGAAATCGAGTCCACTAATCCTAAACCCATTAAAACACATGAAACGGCTGGAAATTTGACTGCTGCAGTCAACATAAACCACATGATTGTATTTTTGGAGATCCCGTTCGTTCGCCGTAAAGTCATTGAAACTCAACGACAGTCCAGGGAGTGGTCCTACAAAAAATTGTAATCTGCAAAGTTGTAGAACACGGCGAGCTGATTCTGCGTAGTGGATCAATTTTTCGATACGAAGCCTCGTGTTTCACGACGTATGCGCTACAAAATACTGGTACTCGTATGGAAACATTTGGCAAGGAATCTTTATAAATCTGTTTTTTGCCATTTTGTCCAGAAAGATGAGGTTGCAGCTGTTCGCGTTTAAAAAGGGCACACTGTCGTCAGTTTTGCTATCGAACAAAAATATGTCGAAATCCGTCTATCCTAAAATGAGTTATGAATAACAGCGACAGACAAAAAACAAATTTTCACGCTTTCGCCCTCGCACTCCCAGTGGAGACCCCTCGCGCCGTGTCAATGATTATATATATGACTGGCATAGCACCCAACCGACGTTCCTTATATTTCTCACTCAAAAATTGTTTTTGTCTGTCGCTGTTATTCATAACTCATTTTAGGATCAACGGATTTCAACATATTTTGTTCGATAAAACTAACAATATGCCTTTAAACGCGAACAGCTGCAACCTATCTTTCTGGACAAAATGGCAAAAAACAGATTTTTAAAGATTCCTTCAATGTTTCCATACGAGGTACCGTATTTTGTAGCGCATACGTCGAGAGCTTCGTATCGAAAAATTGATCCGCTACGCAGAGTGGCTCGCCGTGTTCTACAACTTGGGTCATTTTTTTGTAGGACCACTCCCTGAAATATTCATTTAAATTTCAATGACTTTACGGCGAACGAACGGCAAAAAATACAATCATGTGGTTTTGTTGACTGGGCAGTCAAATTTCCAGCCGTTTAGTGTGTTTTAATGGGTTTAGGATTAGTGGACTCAGAATGCTTCAGTTCTTTGGTTACGTGGCTATGTGCATATTACTAGAACTCTCGGCCCTAAGGGACCCCAGCTGCACCACTCTCAATTTTCATTGTGATACCAGGCAGGTCCACTTACACGATTCCACGGTGGAGCTCCCGGGTTTTTTGGTTTTCAAATCGCGACTGCTTAACTTGGCGGGCTGCGGCGTTACCCAGATCCTTCGGCCTGGCCCGTATAATGGCCCCGCGCCTAATGGTATAGAAAGTTACCCTCGGCGAGGGGTGATCCCGTCACTCTGCTCGCAGGTAATAAGGCTGACCCGTCAATCCCTCGAGATCTGGAGCCTAAACTCTAAAGTTGAAGCTCTCCTTGGCAGTAACCCGCTCTGGGAAGGACCTGGATGAGCCGAAGGTAGTCTGACCCCTTCGTCCCTTTAAGCCGCGGAGATGAAAGTTTATCTTAGTTTGATGCAGGGCACAGCTAACTGGGCCTTGTGAGTGTCAGTAATTGAGGGTTGTTCTGAATGCGGGGCGGAATGTTTGCCTTTATGGCGCTTCAGGCCTACGCGCCCCGGAAATGTACTGACGGGGCGGGCCGGGTGCGAGCACGATCTGGTTGCTGAAGCGTTAAGAAAACTAATTGACAGCATGTGTGGCTTTATGTGACGTTTCTTCGTTCAGTTACGTATTGCTTAT
>JASANE010010354.1:0-13963 GCA_030248225.1 Trileptium ribeirensis
AGCAATGGTAACAATATATTTTATTTCACTAAATTCTAGGTACGGTGAGAACACAGTTTTGAGTCTGTTCCGTATAGTTGTAGTGAAGGTTGGATTTTTATTTTTATATTCAATTTGGCGACTTTCTGCTCATGACATACATGCGTGGTTGTCTGCTGGCAGTAAACATAGCGATACTCAAATCGACAAGTTTCACACATTACTTACAAGGAGCCCAATTCTAGAAATCGTTAAAACCGTGAATAATGTTGAATTCTGCTTTGTGGGAAACTTCCATTGCACTAATATTTAGTTTAATACGCACGGTATGATTAATCCAGTGTAATTTATAGAATTTTAGTTTTGTAGTGATATGTAAGAGCTTTGCCAAGCTCTAACTTTTTAAAAAACATTTCTGACACTTAAATGCTACCAAACAGAAAACAATTATGACAATACTGTTATACTGTTATAATTACTATAACTATTGTGATCGGAAATGTATACAGTCTTCTCCACATCCTTCCCAAAAATGTGGGGCTTAGGGGGCCATGTTCATTGTCAGGGGAAATTTCGAAATGAGGGATGGTCAAAATTGTGTTCTGTATACAACATATTTTCAGATACTTGTGACAGCTGTACAAATATTTTCGTGCAATACCATAGCTCTAGTAGCTATTGTTAGTGTTTAAAATATTTCGCTTACCCGAAAGTTAAACATAGGAAGATTAATAAACCATGGATTTAGTTGAACACGAGGTTTTCGTATGAGCGGGGGTACGAATATGGGGATTTGGCATGCGATTCCCCACAGCACGGACTGTGGACCGATCAGAAGTGTTGGAACGCTATACTGCGTAAAATGGTGTTTCTAGGCGAATCTGAATGCGCGGCGTCTATGCTGTTGATTTGGATGCGTCGAGCTCTGCGATGGTTTTTAGGCGTTGATGAGCGGCCATCGCAAGCAGAAAGTCATGCCGCTCAGCAGGTATGTTAGGTTTAGTTTTTAAGCGGAAAGAGTTTTTAATCTGAGTATACTGGACAGAGTTTTTTAATATTTATTATGCAAAAATCTATTAGATTTTGTCCTTCTGCTTCAAGGTCAAATGATTATCGCAGGGTCAGTAGATTTTAGCTATTTTTGACACGGAATACGCGCATCCGTAATTTCATTTTTGATTCAGTTATGGTTTAAAATTTCACAAAACCGTCGCTGATTTAACAGCTTGGCATTTTGACCGTGTATTGCCACTTCGCCAAATATTTAAAGTTATAACGCTTTCCACAGCTATCAATAAATTCAAAAAATGGAGAATCTTCTTGTGTAGTATTACAGGTGTGATGTACAACAGTTTAATCGATTTCGAGGTAGCATATAAATACATACCGAAAAAGAGAAAATTTCAAAAATTTGGTTAGATGAACTTCTTGCCTACCGTAGGTGAACGTTGGCTTTTCACCTGTTGCATGCGTTGGTTCCACGTTTTAAGCGTAGTATATATCTGGGACGAACAGTAAACTAAAATGCTCTGTATTGGCAAAAAGAAAATTTTGGCATTCATTTCCAAATCTAATGTACGCAGAAGGTTAGTTATGGACTATAATTGGTGGTACCATCTATTATTTATATACAATCACGGTTAAAAATATGTGCAATCGAAAACAAAATCGCAATCGATCGAAATTTCGTTTAGTCGAAAATAATCGAAATTATTAAATAAAAAATTTGATATTTATCTAGCTGCGCCAAAATCTAAAACGATCGTAATCGATCGAAATTTTGTTTAATTGAAATCGATCGATTCCGATGCATTATTTGGCACTTAATTCTGGCTGTACGTATGCATATTAAACTTAATGTATATAGTCCTTAGTAAAAAGCTTTATATGCTCCCCTGTAAACTGCGTAGGTATTGCTTTAAACGAATGCAACGCCGCACGAATTGACCTTCCAGGTAAAATTGTTTCGTTCTTCTATATCATACGGTTACCAACAACTTATCGAAAATCCTAGTGAATTTATTAAAAGGTTCACTTTATGAAAATGAATAATTATTTTTATCGGGACTAATGGAAGCCGAAAATCTTTTTTCAAGGTTCTGTAAGAGTGAAATAGTTGAACAGTTGCTTGTGTAGAGATTTATAGATGGACCGCCTTTAAAAATACAGAGATGATAATTTTTTTGGAATTTGCTTTTGTTCTCTAGACGTCGAACAGTAATAATTCGGGTACCACCAAATTTGACGAATTAAGTAATTTTTAGTGTATTACAGTTACCGAAAGTTTATGCTATTTCTGTGTGGCGTTCACCCACAGGGAGGCGACTTTGTCATAAAGAAAATGTGCTGGAGAAACTTCCTATCATAAAATTCATGCATCCAGAGTTTTGACCGGTGTATTATGATCGCAAAGCTTAAATTCTTTTTGGATAACGTTTATTCTCTTTCTGGTTTAAGTTTAAGAGGTTATGTGCTATTAACTTGCGCATAATGATTTCAGACGTTTCAGACATGGATTTTTGTATAAATAATTATGTATTATAGGATCGGCTGCAAAAGATTACTCAGTTGAATCAATCGCCAAAAGAAACATGTCTCTTAACGATAAACCTCGTCGTCGTTCTCAGTGTTGCCATATTTATTTACGTCTTTTTCTCAGTTGTATCACCGATTATTGTGCACAATACCCTGGGTGATAAGTATGGACAGTTATCCAATGGCGGATACTGAATTATTCTTATGTGAATTTTACTGATATTATTAAAAGTTTCTATAATGTTATTAGCACACAGCAGATATATTATTATATTGAATAGTAAGTTGGGAATTAGTGTTGTTTTGGCAACAACCATAAAACCATATTGTGATTATCATGTTGGAAGTGGATAAGATTTTTTGAAGACAATCTTATACGACATATTATGCGCTGGGTTCTCCGTGCACACAGTGTTCTAAAATGTGATGGCAGACCCGAAAAGTGGTGGCCGACGGGTTCGTTTAAGAGAGCCGTTTTATGCAGTATTGCTTTTACGGTATGCATTAAATTAACACAATATGCATATTGCGTTAGGTTTGATATATAATTTACTGCAATATATAGGACAATTATTATTAGCATACCACAGCTTACAGGTCTTGCCTAGCACCTGGCTGTATATGCACGTTTTATTATGGAAAAAATGGCGCTGGTTACTAGGCTTGATTTTTGTTTTGATATCGCTTTTACATCCAAAAAATCATTTGGAAGAATTACTCTATACTGCCAAAATTTTGTGGGTTCGATTGTCATGTTTTGGCTTTCTTGGACATACATCCAGCACCGCTGCTGTAAAACAATTCCGGATATGTATAACTCACGATAATAATTATAGTTGTTTTTTAACGATATTGATTACTAATCTCAATAACCCATTATTGCTTGTAAACTTCGCATCTAATTTTTCATGTTAATTTTCCACTGTTCGTGGTAACATTCATTTTTAATTGTCCAATCTTTGAACGATACATTAGGTATTTTATTTCTCTCTGCTATAATTATATACAAAATACCTTTGTATTGATTGGTTTTGTTGCTATAATAGATTTTTGCAGCTTGGTGACATTTATTTTTTGATATTAAGTTTTATTGAAATATAAAATAATGTTCCGGTTTTGTCGTTTGAAAAGGTGTTGTACTGTGCTGTCTACATCAGGGCCAATGTTACTTTTCGAAATGCATGGGGTATTCCGTTTTTGATGTACTTAGTCTCAGCGTAAGCTTACTTTATGTAAGTTCTGGGCTAAGCCTAAGTCGAAGCTACTGTCACACACACTAAGCTGTTTTTTATTTTCTAACAGTATAGCATCTTATCCCTAAAAGCAACATGAGAATACTTCGGGATATCTTTTTTTCATTGGCAACCGCTTCGTGCGTTTGGATACTGGCGTACAACGTAGAATTTGCTCTGTTGCGATAATCTGATAGACTCGCGTTATATTTTGTATGGCTCAGTAATGTTCCCCTGCAGTTTATGTATAAGAGATAAATATAGTAATTGTAGCATATTAAAATTGACAATTGACAGGTGCTGCAGTGAAGCCGTTAATACATTTTTGGTTTTAATATTTTATTGCCATCATTGGATTTATGTGTGTTTTCATACTTAGACAGACAGATTTCTATTATGGGGCGTGGTTGACAGATTATAGGGCTTAGACAGACATTATTTCTATAAAGAGCAAGAACTTGGCTACGTTCATGGAGTTTTGTTCTTAAGCAGACATATTTCTGTTATGGGTCGTGGTTGAGGCAGACAGATTATATAACTTAAACAGACATTATTTCTATAAAGAGCAAGAACGTTGCTAAGTTCATGGATTTTTGTTCGTAGACAGACATGTTGCTATTATGGGGCGTGGCTGAGGCAGACAGATTATATAACTTAAACAGACATTATTTCTATAAAGAGCCATGAATTTTTGTTCTTAGACTTATAGTGACTGTTTCTGTATCTCTGACATTGTTACACATTGTTTTGGATTGTTTCTTACTATTTGTAAACATTTCCATGTTAGCTGTTCCGCAACACGATTATTTTATTATATTTATTTCGGCAGCATTTGTTTTTTTATGTTCCTCATAAAATATATTGTAATATTCTGAATGTCGTGATTTTTTTGCTTTCCATCTGACCAAACTTATTCTGTTTAGGCTTATATATGTTACACTAAAACTTACGCCGTAAAATAATACATACGGTCAAAATGGGAATCGATCGCAATTACTTTTATTTTCCATCGATCGCAATTACTTTTATTTTCCATCGATTGAAATTTTGTTTAATTGCAATTGATGGGAATTCCGTTTAATAGAATTTGATGGAAATTTCGATAGACTATTTTGCACTTATTTCTGTCTATGACTGTGTATTAAAGTAGAAGCGAACGAATTTCAATTAAAGAATATTTGATGAAAAGCTGTGACAATTTTGTACTTTACAACTATAATAATTGAGTTTATTACCTGTTCGTGCTTAAGCCACATGTTGATACTGTTAGAGTTGCCGTAGAACATAACTATTGATTTTGATAGAAGTCAACATCATCTCTCACCTCATTTAGGTATCTGGTTGAATCGGTTTCTACGGCTTTTAAAAGTACCAGTAATTGTTAGTTTCAACAGTGTGTAGCTTTAAAATAATAATAAGCGAAAACTGATATTAAAAATGCAAAATATTTTGTGTATTATCTAGTCTGTCATCAGAACGTAGTCAAACGTAGTGGAGATTGTGTGTCGCATGGATGAAATCTTTTAAATTCCGTCTGTGTGTGTGTGAATCTTAGACTCATTCGAACCGGCATAATCGATTTACCATGTACACCCCCAGTGTTTTTGATTTGGGGTCTGGTTCCGGGATCAGGGGTCAAAATGTGGCGGTTTTTACCCCATTTTAGTACCCTTCACGGAATCAGGGTTATTTTTATCTTAACATCCGATTTTTTTTCTCTGTTTGGTTTTACTTCATAGTAAAATGATAAATTCCGACACCTCTTTTTTGTTTTTCGATTAAGGCTCCGGTTCTGTATTTATGAGGTTTGAAGTACGGGGGTATGGCGCCGCAGTGGTTCCTCGACCCAAAATTTGAAAACTTGTTCTGACGTCTTTGGCGGCTTATAAGTTTAGCCTGGCGGTTTTCGGGCATGGGAAACTCATTGCCGAGGCTGGTTTTGCTATGTGACCCTTGGTTCTGTGGGTACGAAGGTGTGGCCCCCCAAAGTTCGGGGTCAGAGGTCAAAATGAGGGTTTTTACCATATTTTAGTACCCTTCGCGGAAGCAAGGTTTTTTATCTTAATTTTCAAATTTTTTCTCTGGTTAGTTTTACTTCACAGTAAAATGATAAATGCCGATGCCTCTTTTTCTGTTTGTCGACTAAGGCTCTGGTTCTAGAGTTATGAGGTTTATGATGCCCACATGATTCATCGACCCAAAATTTCCATTTTTATTGTGACGTCCTGGAGGCCGATAGCTCGCACTGGGGGTTTTCGGGCATGGGAAACTTATTGCCGGTGTTAGTTTTGTTATAACTTGTGCGGTATTGTGTGATATTCACATGTAACATATCGACGTATGCTATCGATAGCTGATTGGCTCTGCACGCAAAAGGCGTAGGTGTACGTATGCGTCATTACGTTCTGCAATCTTTATAGAGTTACTAGTTTTATCTGAGTGTTGTTACCGCGAAACCCGGTGACCCAGAAATTGATTTGGTTATTAAAGATACATGTAAATATATATAGCGATTTCTGTTCAGTACATTAGCTATTCCTATGTATGATAGTTGGAAATGCCATGGCGGGAATTTGACATGTTCCCGAGTGTGTACACAAAGATTTATTAGGGAATTTTTTGTGAACGATTTGCTTCTATTTTTCTGTCCGTACCTGTGTCAACAGTATAATTCCACAAAAAATCAATCAAATGTCGTTTTTGCTGACCGAAAAACTGCGTGGGAGCTTAAAATGTGTTATATTCCTTCAACTATTTTCTCGTTATATATGCTTGTACCATTTGTATGAGCTAAATTTTTTATGATATTTACACGCCGAAACGTGCTTATGATTAATTATCGTTTTACATGTTTTATATATTGGCTGTGTTTTTTGTATCACTTTTTGGAGATGGCTAATTATTGCATTTTGAATTCGACAAGAACATATTGGATTCCGATTTGCATGTTTGGTCATGTAAGGACGACAGGGGCGGTGGGTGAAAGTCTTTGTTTGAATGACTGTCACGGTAATGTTGTTCTATTGATCATTTCAAAAACAACTAAACATTGATATTGTTGCTTTTCTATTTTATACTTGGCCACCATGGACAACTGGAATAAGTCAGCCTTAGTCTTAATCTTATTTGGAATATATCTTGAAGTAATTTTAAGCACGGAAAATATAATTTGGCGGTCGGGATTTTAAGCTACAAACATAGAAAATTTGCTTTCACAAAAGAGTTACGAAAGTGTATTACGGTATTGAAAATTTATATGTGTTTTTGGGTGTGATTTTTACGCCATGATTAGGGATAACCGACATTCCGGTTCTGGCGAAAATAGTTTCCCGGTGGCAAATACTGTACCGGAACCAGAGTTTCAGTTAAAAGTTTGTTAAGAATGTTTCACATTTTTAGTTCCGGTTGTATATCAGCCATCATTCCTATATAAACAGTAATCAGTTTCCTTTAAGCACTAGACAAACCAAAACATGATAATCAGTAAAGAGCATTGTAAATTGTAAATATAACAATTACTTCCGGATTTTTCTTCATAATACTATAAGAGTTTTAAATGTTAATGCTGGCTTAAGCTTTTAACTTTGTGTTAATAAAACGAGTTAGGTGGGTGTTTGTTGCTGCTGTTTGACCCACACGTTCAAATTGAGTCTGGTCAACATAATATGCATTAGCAGAGTAAGGATTCCTTAAAAGAGCTTGAACCGGAGCTTTTGAGCTCGAACGTGGCACAAGACCAAGCAGTCTGAGTCTTTCACATTGCTGCAACCTTTTCTAGCATATGTTGTCTCAAGCATCGTCCATCGCACTGGTCAATCAGCTTACACTAAAGTTAACTACATAGTCAGGAAGTGCATTCTCGGAACGGAGATTTGTTTATTTTTTAATTTGTGGAGTATTACCACAGATTGTCTCGTCTATTTCACAGCTGTTCGGCAAGTAAAACCTAGAGTAAGTTTCTTTCAGAACCCGTGAAACCAATAATTTCAGTGTTCCTACGGAATAAAATGTAACGACCCAATATGTAGTGACTCGTGGTGACTGGAAAGAGAGTGTAATTTATTGTATAGACTACGGTCAATACGTGACATTACCATTGATTATGACACAGGGAAGCATAGGTGACTGAAGGCATTGTTCTCGTGATAACGCGCCGCACAAATCAGTGAAATGCAGTTCGATGTTTAAAGCAATCGTCGAAAATCTTTGAAGTCTTAGGGAAACAACAATATCACGGCCATACATTAAGAGTGATGCAAAGGTTACTTTCAATGCATTCGGAATCTATAGTACCGTTATTGTTTCAGTCATGTCTTTTACATGTAGATTTATAACACCAGGTTCCGGTTTCGTTTAAAATTTACATCGTCGCTTGCCGCTTACAAATTATTCCGTAGTTATGGTGAAAGTATGTGTGTAAATTATTTAACACTGTGACTTTTATGTGGGGTATTGCATATATGCGAACGATTGCCTATAAATATATATGTTCATTATGTACTAAGATAGAATGGTATATAAAGCTGCGGAGATGATAAACCAAATGCTTGGATCACGTATAGTCTTTGTTAAGTCGTACAGTTATTGTGAACGTTTGCAGTTGGATTTATAAGTTTTCATTATACACACAGTGCATATAAATTCTCAGCATATGTCTAGTATATATCTAACAGCAGTATCATGCTTAATCACCTCAGCTGAGCGAAATTAGAGCAAGGGGATTATTCAGAATTTAGCCCAAAACAAAATTGTATTTCGAGAAACATTCTCCCATTCGCTGGAAACGTAGAAAATTTTGTTGAGATAGAAACATTTTTTATTTTTAAGATATACCATGAATGAGGCAAAAAATTGAAAATAGTTATATGTATTTTTCATTACGTGTTTCTTATAAACGAGAACATTTTTGATAATCTGATCAATTCATGTGAAATCATGAGGAACATAGTTTTCGGAACAAATTTTGGAAATTTCTAAATTGCTCTAATTTATAGAAAGTTTTAAATAAATTTTATGTGTGTCATCAGCGCGTGAACGGGTGGTGGGATTAGCTAAATATGGCACGGTGGATACCTTTGCTCCTACGGTCAGCTATGATACAGTATATATGACATATTTATAATTAAATCACTATGTTTATATATAAATGGATATATATGTTTATTTATTTGGCCGTGTCAATTATTTTTTATGCATTAGCGCTCTTTATTCAAATACAGTGTACTCAATATTTATTTGCAAAGAAACTCATCTCATATAACAATGTTCATGATTGTTTTGCTCATTGTTGTATTCCTTATACTTGTACTCATTATTGTCATTCCTTATACTCCGTCAGAGCCTAAATTTGATTTTGTTAATACGATTGATACGCCAAGAATAAGTCTGACATACCTTCTAGTACACAGTCAGCAGTAACAGTTTTGGAATAAGCTAGCGGTTCTTTGAATGCATATTTAGCTTTGATAAATGCACTGAAAATAGGTTTCTGTGAAATTTAAAAGAAGTTTCTTTGAATTTTGCACCACCAGATATTCTTTTAAAATTCAAAGAAATATTCCTTGAAATTCAAAGATTTATTTAAGAATTATATATCTTTGAAATTTCAAAGATAATTCTTTGAAATTTCAAGGAATATTTCTTTGAATTTTGCACCATCAGATATTCTTTTAAAATTCAAAGAAACATTCCTTGAAATTCAAAGAATTATTTATTTAAGAATTACATATCTTTGAAATTTCAAAGATAATTCTTTGAAATTTCAAGGAATATTTCTTTGAATTTTAAAAGAATATCTGGTGGTGCAAAATTCAAAGAAATTTCTTTTAAATTTCATAGAATGTTTTTTGAGTGTGGTTAAAACATGATAAAATAGCCATCTCGACGTGTATTCGTTGTAATATCACGTGCCACGAGAAATACTCGCACTGTGGCACGTGCACTGCAAAGTTTTGTTGACTCAAATTTGGCTGAGAATGATCCAAATTTTGCTCAGTGATTCAGGCAGTGTAATTAATTTTTAGCACGAATGATTTGTGTGATCGCAGAAGAGATGTGCTTTGGGTTTAAGAAAGGAAATTAATTTTCAAAATAAAACGAAGTAAACGGATAAATAAGTGGTCCTAAACGGCGGAAGCATTCTGCAGTTTTTCGTATAACGGTTTCCGCAGTATAATGTGTTGAATATCTCCAAATATACGATAAGAGATTCGAACATAAATATGTAAATAAATATTTTTTTACGGATAAATAAGTGGTCCTAAACGGCGGAAGCATTCTGTAGTTTTTCGTATAACGGTTTCCGCAGTATAATGTGTTGAATATCTCCAAATATACGATAAGAGATTCGAACATAAATATGTAAATAAATATTTTTTTACGGATAAATAAGTGGTCCTAAACGGCGGAAGCATTCTGTAGTTTTTCGTATAACGGTTTCCGCAGTATAATGTGTTGAATATCTCCAAATATACGATAAGAGATTCGAACATAAATATGTAAATAAATATTTTTTTTAACATTTAACAGAATTTTTTTAACATATTTAATGTGAATATATATTTGTTAATTATATAAGTTTTTTTAAACCGATTGTTGGCCGAATTATTTATTATAAAGTGATGGTTTTATGTTTACAACAGATCTTAATGGTAAACTAATATTTTGTTACCTCCCTAGATTTTTCAGATCCACCCTTAATTGAGCGGAGCGAGGCTAAGCCGAGCGAAGTGTTTTTATTTTCTGTCTGTGACAAAAAAATTCGATGTCGGTGCGTTCGTCGCGATGAATCTCCAGAACCACTGAACCGATTTCAAAAAACTTTTTTTGTTTTATACCTTAACATCTGGGAATGTGCACTTGATATATGGGGTTTCAAAATTTTGCATAATGAATTAGTTATAAGATAATTAGTTGCCTGTAATCAGCTAATTAAGGCACTTTTGGTTATATCTCGCTAAATACTTGAATAGAATCGTTTTATTTTGACCAATATAGGGTTTTCGGGGTCAAAAATGCAAATTCGATACTTTTAGACTCATATGATCATTATCTTGCCAATTAATAAATTATGCTAATTGGATTAAGTTAGAATTAAGAATCTTTGTTTTGTTAAGTAAAAGTGAAAGTCCAAGTAAAAATGGGTACGTTCATAATGGCAACCCCTCGCTCCCCATCAAAAATATGTAGTTCCACTACGACTTGTCTTATTTCATATAGTGCCAACAAATATTGGAGTTGGTAGCTTAAAGGCGATTACCATTTCACATATAGCAGCAGATGAGCTCGTGGCAAGTGGTACAGGGCACCCAATTTTTTTGACACCTTCCTGTGCCCATTAGTTTTCGTTGTAGATGCGGCAATCTAGATGTTGTCGTCAACTTATTCTTTTCTAGTGCAAGTGACAACTAAGCTAATGGATCTTTTTGTTGGGTGCTGTGCGATGTATCGTCAAATTCTGTATCAGGCAATTATGTATGACATTGCTTTCGGTTGTAGAACGTATAACTTCATGTGATACACTATATATACTTACAGAAATGTGAGTCAGGACAGCGTTAGTGGTCTACAGATCGTATGGTCGGACTTTCGTATTCGAGCCGGGATGACTCATGCTGCCATCCTTCCGGAGTCACTCAGTTGAGTAGCACGGTACTTTTCTTTAGCTGTCCACTAGCCCGAAATTGGCTAATTGTGAAGTTACAACGATAATTTTTAGTGCCATTCTGCTCCGCTCGACGAGGCGGGTAAAACACATTTCGGCTATATTCATAACATAAACTTTTTCAATTTTTATGACTACAACTGGTAACCTTGGTAACCATACTTTTTGAGTAAAATTTTCTCCGTAAATGTAAAATTATAAATCATCCGAACTGCATTGTCGGGTTGGCCCGAATGGCGTAAAAATCAGTTGAATCCTATCATGGTTTAACGAATTAGGCTTCGACTTAGGCTTTATCATAAATGGGCTCAGCGCTTTAAGCCAAAAAAAACAAAAAGCTTTAAAGATACCATTAGTAGCCAAAACAAAGAAAATTGTCATCGATGAACATTTTCTTTAGCGCCTCGGAGAGCTGCGTCGAACACTAGCAAAACTATTGCTATATCTTCAAAATTGACCAATTTCGGGCTGGTAGACAGATAAAAGGAAGAGATACGATCAGCACATGGTGCGAAAATGACGGTGTTGTGTGGCGCCACATGTGCCTCGAATTACAGCTCTGGACCTCGTGCAACCCGAAAACTTGGTAAAACTGAGATCGGCATTGCCCCTATCTATACAGTGGGATATTCTTAGTTCCTATATTATGTTGTAAATTTGCGAAGTATCGCTATTTGTTTACTGATATGTTGCTTCTTACTTTATTTGTGCTTATAGTTTCTTTTCCTATACCGAGATTTTTTGCTATGGATCTTAGTTGTTTCGCGCAGTAAACAGGAAAACAGTTGCGAGTTGACATTCTTTCTGACAAGAAAAAATCATAACATTCGTTTAAAATTAAAACTCCACTTTTGTATTTTAGCTATATCGCTGTCGAACTAAGTGTTGTGGTATTTATAAATATAAATATATATTTATAAATATTTTGTAAACAGTATTATATTTCGTTGAATTATCCTTTTATTAAATTATTTGCAATGTTTGTAAATTTAATGATCCCAATTATTTGTACTAAACTAATATTGCTAAACTGTATTGTTAAATACACATGTAAATTAATGATTTTTGCTAATTTCGCAATCCTTTAAAATCTAACAATCTTCAATATAGTTATGATATCAGGTTTTGTTGTTGGGAATTTCCTATGCAGTTGTGTGTTTAGCGACCTATCTTAAAAGTTGTATGAATTAATGATAATTTTGGCTGTAATTAGTATCGTTAGATGTTTGTGTCGTGTGACTAAGTCAAATGCGTTTTCGGCATTTAGTTGACCTCTTGTAAACTTTACTTACGCGTACAAAAATCGGTTTTAGTTTGCTACGAAATTAAGCTACGCTATACGCTAACTTATCGCGCATTTTGAAAAAATTGTCGTGTATGGTATGATTTCTACAATCATATTTATTTGTACCACTGTGCAACATTAAACTTTGATGTAGTCTTACCGCTAATAACTTATCCGCACTCGCA
The DNA here is from genome assembly GCA_030248225.1 of Trileptium ribeirensis. Lineage (NCBI taxonomy): Eukaryota > Metazoa > Nematoda > Enoplea > Enoplida > Thoracostomopsidae > Trileptium > Trileptium ribeirensis. The sequence goes on from JASANE010010354.1 coordinate 12,880, forward strand.
ATTTATCAGATAACATTATATAGGAAATAACTCTGGATGTGTCTCCAAATTAAGAGTTTGCAAAGGTTGGTTCAACAAACAACCTAGATAATTCATGACATATAAATATTGTTTCCAAAGGCAGTTACTTTGGATCGCGAAAAATCCGTTACAAAATTTGAGCTCCGACGCTGATAATGGAGTTGCTGTTGTGATCTTAAAAGTATTAGGCGTTTACCTTTCAAATCAAAAGTAGGTTCGTTCTAGTAGCGTTGTGGCAATCCAAGCCTTATATCAGAATTATATATTATTAAACTTGATTAGTTTAGTATTAGCAGTTTTAACAGTCTGTGGACATTATTTATATCATGTCAACTTTCGGGTCTTTTTCTTTTAGCCCCTCAGCCCGAAATTAGTCAATTTTGAAGATACAATGATGATTTTGGTGCCATCCGACTCAACTCGGCAAGCTAGATGAGAACATACCCTTAAAGCACAAATTTTAAATTTTTTTGGGTTCCCAATGTTCCCACAGTACCCAAAATATTCAAGAAAGCATTTTATCAATAAATGTATAATTTTATTTATCATTCGAACCGCATTAACGGATGAGTCGAATGATGTAAAATCAGCTGAATCGGTTAATGGATCAACGACGCTTGGCTTAGACTAAAACTTAGGCTTAGGATTTCGCATAAATCTAAATGACTCCTTAATCCTTTACACAGTTCGACTAATTTAATCTGACTTTACTTGTAATGATGTTCAAATGATAAAAAATTATCCAGAAAAATTTTTGGAATATCAAGGGTGGACAATTGTGAACCAAAAAAATCTAAAAAATGTTAGAAATCTGCCCTTGTCGAGCTGAGTCGAATGGTACCGAAATTATTGCTGTAGCATCGAAACTGACCAATTTCGGACAGCGTGGGGGCGGGCTAAAGGAAAAGATCTTAAGCTTATCTCTAGAATGATCGTATAATGTTTTGTATTTGTAAGCATAAAAACTGAACTTAGTTCACAAATAAACTTTAAATTCCCGTGTTATTGTACTCGTGATATGTTCCCTAACCGTTGTTATAGAGGTAAAACATATGACATTGTT
>JASANE010010355.1:0-28282 GCA_030248225.1 Trileptium ribeirensis
CAGGCACTCATAATAAATACTTTATGCAGCATATTGTTCCTACACCCTATAATATATACATATATCGCACAAATTACATTAAGCATATACACGTGTCACGCAAGCTACATTACGCATTATTCAACAACAAATGCGCGGCGCGTAATACATGTGACAGGGTACCAAGACGACGCAGAGTTTCCCACGGAAATTTTCCCACAATAGAAGCGTATGAAATACACATAAGATGGTAGGATCAGATTAGTAGGAAAACTATTAAACGAGGGTTCAACATGTCACAAGGCGACAGTATACATATACATAAATACAGCATTACCAGCTTAATGTTGTGTGAGTAATATATAAATAGAAATAATAATATACTGACTCGAAGTTCTATCCAAACGTTTGAAAAAATTTGTTTAGAATTTTTGCTCAATCTTCATTTATTCCAAACCCAATAATTCGTCTCCAGCAGCGCCTGTAGTACAACGATGGTGAATAATGACAAGTTTAAAAATACATTGACAAAGAATGTAGGGTCCAACACAAGTATATAGTGACGTTTAGTCTTCCTCGTGGATCAACCAACCATGATTCCTGCGCCTCGAATTTATCCACTGATATCAGTCGTAACTTACTAAAATTGGGATTGGATCACTCGAAAGTCGCACTTGTATTTAAGCGGCTTATATATAACCACGATTTTTTACTATTCTTATTTTTGTTATTTTCTTATATTTTAGATTTTGGGCAATCGCATACACGCTCATATTGTTGATAATAGCTACATTGCATCTGTCATCAATCCGCACACTTATTTGGCAGTTTGGTATTGCAAATTTTGTTTGTTGAAATGGAGGGGGCGGGAATTTCTCAAGTAGCTCTGCAAAAACTATGCTTTCCCATATGTTGCGCAACTTAACTATTTACTGGATTGACGTATTTTGGCAGTTTTTTATGATATACTGTGACATGTTATTAAGGAAATGTAATTGGTGCGTTGATTCTGTAGTTTCCTACCCAAATTGAATTATAGTCGTCGAGAGTTGGCAGCTATTTAATTTTGATCGTTTGGAGTTCTCCAGCGTTTTAATTTATAATAATTTCTGAAGGCGTCGGACAAAAATGTTGAGCTACAACTTTGCTAATATGTTTTCTCAAAATTATTATTGTTGAAGGTGATCGATGTGTTTATAAGGTTAGTTAATCAATTAAACACGGTGGTTTTGTTGTTCTAAATATACACGGTTTATGTTATTAATCCTTAGGATGGTGCTGGAGACATACAACCTAAATAAATAATTTTGTTTAATTTAGTCGTGCTAGAGGACCAGAACGAGTATAAGTTTTCGGGGTCCCTCCACGCTCACAAAACACGGGCTATAGGTTATGAAGGCTATTGTACTTGCCTGGTAAGTTTCCAATACGGCATCGTATTTAAATTCATCGAAACACATCTGACGTGCATAACACAAACTAATGACACTGGAAATTATATTCTTGAAAGCAATGATGCAGAAATTTCAAAAATTTACTTGTTTTAGATTGGAGAAAGACAAAAAACCTAATGGTTTTGATATCAGCTGTAAATAGCTATAATATTTATTGCTTTTGTATTAGTGCATTTCTGGGAATATATATTAACGGAAACCGGAACCTCACTTTGGAACAATGAAATTAATAATCATTGATCGTAGAATAGAAACACTCGCTCTGTTTCTCCTTAGAAAACTACTAATAAAGTGTGACTGAGAGCCACGGTCCAGAAATATAATATTCTTTTTAAATCGCGTGTAGTTACAATGATTAAGCGATGTCGATATCACACCCTAGTAATCATTGTCCAGGCTTTATCAAAACAAACCTCAAACTAGATGCATTTAATTTTTATTAATTATTCTAAAACATCCATCAATCCTGTCATGATTTTGACAGAGGGACAGTGCTGAGGCATATATACAACATAAGAATTTTAGCATAGTCGAACGCAATCTAGGGAAACTCAGCTATCATGCAAGTGATTAACTGCGAAGTGATACTTATTTTGTACCATTCAAGGTCATTTAATCCTAGTTAACTTTATTATGTCCCTTCGGAACAATAATTCTTTGTTATCACAATCAGTTATAATACCTATCTTTCACATTTGGGTCCTCTCCAGGTACTTGGGCCTCTCTCAGGTGCATCCAATGTAAGCCCTCCAAGGTACTTTTTGGCTTGCCACGGGTTCAGCCCGGTGGTCTCCAAAGTATTATTTGGATTACTAAAATACGCAAGTTTTTCTCCAACGCACAAAGATGCCAGCGAAAACTGCTGGACTAAAAAATTCCAGAATTTTCGCCTTTCGTTGCTAACACCACTAAAATTTGCTTAAATCGATAATGTTTCACTGTATAATTTGCATTTTTTATTTATAATTTATATTTACTGTGGATCCGCTTGTTATGGTATTTTCGCGGTTATCAGCCCCTCTCCCCAGATCAGCAGACCCGCAGTTCGACCTTGAGAAACAGAATTTCTCGTCCCCAGATGCCCCCAGTTTGACCTGGGGGTTCCTTCAGTTCGCTCTTCCTAGGTATTTAAAGGCAGTATAGTTTCTTGAAAACGCTCGTATTCACACTATGCATACACACTGTCTTGTCGGTAGTACGAACTGCTGAGCACTGTCTGCTTAGATAACGTGGCATATTGTATATAATATTGTGATACATTATAAAACATTTAGTGTTCAGAAACCAGCTATTACCACATCTACATTAACTACAGCACTGTGGTGTAAAACGGATATATGTAACTTGCCACACAATTTAAATAGTATTTGAGCAGACGTGTGGCATAACAGTTTTATGCAAAACTCAAGGATCAAGCTTCACGATTTTTATAGGTACGGACTAGCAGAGTCACTAGTTTTTTTAGTATGGAATATTCTATACCTCTGACACTGTTATGACAATCAACAGCACAACTGATTATTTTGGTATACTTTAGTCTGTTCTGTTCATTGCTGTGTTACATCATTATGGAGCATATAAATATTTTTATGCCATATATACTGGTAAAGTGTTGGTGCCACGACTTCAAGAAGATGTATAGTATATTGGGCTACCAAATACCAACATTTTATGGATGCCTTGGCCAGATCATGGAAATTATGAGTACTGTTGGAGTTTTTTACTATTTGTACTGCGTTATAATATTATGGTGGTAGTAATAGACTGATCCTTCGGGAACGGAGTGGCTGTCTCTAGATGCAGCTAATCATCCTGTATCATGTTGTCCGTTCACGCACATATTTATTCCGCAGTACATTTTAATAATGGTATAATTTACATAGTGTAAAGTGCAATTGCTTTATTTGCCACTACTTATTGTATAAGTCACAGGTGGTACAGAAGTCGTGAGCCATAGATACAAAAGTTAACGATTTTTGAGTAATTTTACAATCTTTGAACAGTACCTTTTTTCGAAACTCCCTGATAGCTTTAGTGTTGCAGTCGTGGACAATTTTGGGACGTACATTTTATGTTATTTTATTTTATACTAGTATCTCGCAAGCGAGGGTGAAACGGAGCGAGCGTGGTTTCATTTTTAAGTTATTATGTTAGATCACCTGGAACAGGCTGTGTTTGATGTATATGCCAGCTTAAAAACTCTTGAACCAAGAGCCATTAATTATGTCGCTCTGCTTTAAATCGGTCGAACACAGACATATTAAATAATATATTTTTGCAAATCATTTGAGTACAGTAAACATGTATTTCGTGTTATTTTTAGTAGGGACGTGTTGTCTCGGTGGTCGTATCCGCTCGTTCCGGAACGTATTGCTCTACGGAGCGGCAAACGTTTAATGTATCACAAGAAAAACATTTATGTGGATAGGTCCAGCAGTCGTTTCAGTCGGTAATAATGATTATTTTTGTTAAAACGATGGTTCAACGGTTTCTTGTATGTAACTGCCATGTCAATAGCGTTAATATCTTTGCTGTATGAACTTCGTGCTCCCTACGGACTTCTGGCTAATTAAATATATCGGGGATTTAGGGATTTTCAGACCATGTGACTTTACTGAATTTCCAGTTGTATCATTGGAGGTGCTTTAGAGATAGAAATTGCAAAAGTTAGCTGCAAAATGGCCTTACTTCAAATTATATAAGATACCTATTAGATTTGTACATGTTTCCGGGTATCGCTCACTATAATACTTTTACCATAAATTAAACGCGCATTATCGTTAAGGAGAATGCTATCGCCGAACGACGACTTTGTGTTACTGTCATGCAATCCAGCTTGTTCAAACGGACCCACAGGGTGTTACTCTAAGGGTGTATAACCCTGGAAACATTTTTATGTTATCATCATTTTGGCGGTTACTGTATAATTAGTGTTTATATTGGTACCTTTTGGGACTATTTAAGTATCCTAAGGTTGCTCTGTATCGGACATAGGAATAGTAGGACAAAATTGTGTGTTATCTGTTTTGAGTTTTCTTTTTTCACGTGCACAAATATATGAAAGGTTTCTGGTTGCCTAAATAATATTTATATTTTCATCTTTTCTTGTTGCTGTGTGGATGCCTGTAAGTAACGTTATCTTAGGTCCATCTTGAATACACACTTTAAGGAGATAATATTGTTAAAAATATAAGTCGTGTTACATGTTACAATTGTTTTTGTGCAATTTATTTGTGCGGTTACACGAGCTAGGCAACCGAATTTATAATGTACTTCTAGTGGTAAAAATGATAATTTGGGGCTCCATCCTTCTGTGACAAATAATGTATAATAATTTTGAAGATGGGAAGGTTTTGATGTATTCAAGACACTTGATAAAGCATTTTTGATGTTTTGTTGATAGCAGATACTAGTTTATTTCAGCGAAGACATGCTAAAGAAAAATGTGCTTATCGGCACGGGTACCAGTTTAGGGCGCAAGTGTGTGTTTTCGGACGTTATAATTGGCAGTAATTGCACCATAGGTAATAATATTTTTGTTAACATAATGTTTGGTATTCCGAAAAGGGGTTATACTGGCGCCGTTGGCTAACTGATCACATGGTGAAGAAGTTGTATGCCAAGCTTCACGCCGCAATGTGAGTCTTACGAGGCAGTATGCGGAGTGCCCGGTTCCTTGAAGTTTACAGAAAATTTCTAGTTTTTTCAGAAATTTTGGCATATTTGAACAAAAAACAACAATTTATGAAATTTTTTTGATGGACGGTGCAAATTTTTTAAATATTTCTCCGTCCATTTTAGTTTCTGTTCAGTGTTCACGGATTTGGAAACTAGCATCAGTTGGCCGATTACTTATGTAATCCAGAACGGAACACACAACGGCAGATATTATTAAGTTAAATTATGATTCCCCTATAAATATTAAGAAATAGATTATATCCTTTTTTACCTGGTTTTGATGGGCAACTTGGCAATAAGGGGGTGTAGGTCTCGGAGTCAGGTCTTCGCATTAGTTCGGTGGGGACAATTTTTTAGACATAAAAGGCCGGAACCCGAATTCCGGTTTAAAATTTTTGTCTAAAATTGTCTATTTTTTTGCTTCTTCCGTCCAGTCATATGTTATATATACACCATGGTCACGTTTCAACACAACCAAACAAAAGAAATTACTAACTCAGCAAAGTAGCTTGTGAAACGTAAGTAGCACACAATTCAATCTGAATTTTTTATCTTCACCTGGCAGGAATTTGTTAACAAAACAAAGCTAGGTCAACGCCTGTAGCCGGTTAGCCATTCAGAAATCTGCGGTATATATACTTTAGAATTGAAACTGGTAAAACTTGATATACATAATAGAGCATGGATTATTGAAGTACTTTTTAGCTTTAAGCTTGGCTAATATAAATTGCGTGAAGCACCAGCCAGTGCGCATGTCAACTTTGTAATCAGTGTATATTGGAGTAGAGTAACATATCTGCAAAGCTGCCAGAAACTCCGTTCTTGGGAACGAACTGTGTATATTGAAAATGTGCGATCAGTATCACAGCTTGTCTCATTTATAGCATTGTGATCAGAAAATCATCATCTAACTGATTTAGGTTCCGGTTATTCCCTGATAAAAGGTGTATAACAATAATGCTATATGTGTCTGGCCTCTCTAATCTACTAAAATTATGTTCATAAGTTCAACATAAGTTCGGAGCTGGCAAAGTGCAAAATTCGTTAAAATTACATCTCAATGTTTTGGAAGGAGAAAATTTCTTGGGCTCAAAATTAAAAATATAGCTTGCCAAAGTTTTAGAAGGGGGAGCGATTACAGTAGGCAGCGGTTTTGCCATTTGTCGTTCTATGTTTTTGCCAAATTAGTTAAATTCAAAATTTAGAGCGGTTACAGCTTATATTTGTCTCATTAGTGGGAAAAGTGTAAAGTTTGGAAATCAGCAAATCTCAGCTTAATTAATATGGTGCCAACTGCAGCTTAGATTTGCTTGGTAAGGATTTATATTGTTGATTTAAAGCTGCATCCAGAGTGAGTTGTGACTGAATAAATCCGGTTTTGTGGTTTCTGATAATGGTATTATAGATGATGGCGTTTCCCTTAGTAACTGCATTGTTTGGGATGGAGTGCGAATAGGTCGTAATGCAAGGATAACAACGTCTATTATATGCAACGACGTTACAATTGGAGAAAATGCTAATGTATTACCCCGGTGTATTTTGAAACCCGGTGCCAGGATTGCATCGAATGCTGAGCTCGCAGAGGGTATAGTTGCGGTGCCAGAATCCGAGGCTGCAGATGAAGGTTGGTTTCGCTGCACATAGTTTAGCTTGATCCAGTGGAGCAGGTATAGGCTCCTAACTAAATTTTACTAATTTAATTTATTTTATCGTAGTTTGGCCGTTTTAAAATATACATTGTTCCGATAGCGGTACATCTGGCTCACTGGGGTTATGCGAAAAAATTTTTTGTTTTAAATTCATGAATGAATTTTGCTGAATATCTGAATGTTATTTTAATAAAGGTGTATAGATTTTATTGTTCGACTATAACGGACTGAAATAAACGGTAATGGTTCGCGGATCCCTCGCTAAATATTCCAGTTGTTCAATTACTATTTGCAAATATTTCAGCAACTACTTTGTTTTTATTTCTGTCCGTAACTATAGTTCCAAATTAAATTTTCTTTTAGTACCCTGTCAATAAGAAATGACAACTTTTGGCGACGGCTGCCTGCATCATTGCATCAGTAGGGTTTGGATGTAATATAGCGGCTTTTGGTTTAATCGAAATTAATAGACTTTTAAATATTGTAGTTTGTTTAAATTCATTAAAATTGAAATCGTTAATGTAAATCTAGTTATGTTTTGTTTAGTTTGCTTGAAATTGATTAATATCATTCGTTAAGAATATCGTTATCAAAAACTCGGTTTAAATTATTATCGATTGTTTTACACTTATTCCTCGTGGCTGTATGTCTGGGGAAAATTTTTCACTATTTAATATTGCGCTATTGTAATTATTTATTTTTTCCGTTAACGCTTGCCACAATAGCGTTAACGCGTGGTCACACGTTCAGAATTTTGCTCAAATTTTAAGCTCAAAATATTACGATGACTTAAAAGATAATTGCGATGTATCAAAATTTTACCTCAAGGTTTGCCAGGTAATACATCTTGTCGATGATTGGTTAAAGGCATATCCTTGAGCAGCTCGATCAGTGTTCGCACGGTTAAACTTACTAAAAATTTCAAAAAAGATGCTTTCAAATTTTGATTAAAATATGAGCTCAAATTCAAGCAAAAAGTTTGAGCGTGTGAACACACTTTTAAGCCGATGCAGCGTTTATTGATACTTATATTGTTGTAATAATTTTAGTTCCAAGCAGCGTGCGATCAGCTCGGTCGGAGAGCTCTAGCGTTAGAGGTCAATCCCGCGATCGGTCAGTACAGCGTCGGCCTGCAGAGCCGTGGCCATTATGGCATCCTTTATATCTGGCTCCTGATAAAAGAGGAGATGGCGGCAGTGGAGAACTGTCTGACGGATATGATTCCGATGAAAGTAGTGTTGAAGACGAAGAAGAGCTCGTACCCTGTGAGGACGAGTCGGACGAAGACTTGAAATGTAAATGCGTATGCTTTAAAACCTGCTCAGTCATGCATTAATTATGGTGATTGTATTTAATTGAGCACTTTTTGTTATCCAACTTCTATGTTAATGATAATGCGTAGGTAATGCGCGTCATAAGCAAAAATTGCTGACTACGGATATAGACACGTCCAGTTGCAGTATTAATATTTTGCGGAAATGTTTCTGATGAAGTAGATAATCTGAATTGACTGACCACAAACAATTATCGCAATTTGTAGAAAGGTTAATTTTCGGATACTGGTGGGGAATTAATGTACAGAGCCTGCGAAAAATGTTTGCTGTTTTTTTCTTCTGAGAATTATATTTTTCAAACGGTGTTCCAGAGCCCTGGTAGACTCATTCCCGTAGAATGGGGACAGGTACTGTACGATTGTTTTATTTTTCAGAGCTGAATTTTTGTGTTACGTTGATGCATCACAGACTGTTAATGCAATATTAGTTCTTGGCACCAACACGCATTCTGAAACTTGTATACTTATCATAAATTGAATAAATTTTTTTAGCTTTTTGAATGTCCAGGCGCTTCCGAAAAATTATCCATTAGTTCATGCAGTTATGGTGGTTATGGGTAGCGATGCGCAATTCTGAGATATATAGAACAGTTGATCTCTTGAAAGCTTCCTAGATTTTTGCCTGACAGAAATTCTGGAGTTTCATTTCAGGTCAATGCAGTCCGTCTGAAAACAATAACGTGTATTTTTCAATATAATTAAAACGGAGCGAGCACAGCGAACATAGTTTCCGCTGATAACGCTATGGGGAAAGTCTGTGTGAATTTATTTTTGTCTGTCGATGTCATTCATAATTCATCATTGGATCTAGGGGTTTGACAATATTGTTTGTTTGATAGTAAATATTTCGTGCCCTTTAGTGGAGCGCTGCGACCCCCGACCCCGTTTTTCGCGTTAAAATAGACAAAAAGCGGTCTTTTAAGGGTGCTTGCTACATGTGGCTCCCCGGGCATCAGTGCTTTGCAGCCCGTATCTCGCTTCGCAAATGGATACTGCTATCCGGAATCGTGACATACGGTTTTTAAGAAAATTATTTCGCTCAATGGTTTATATATAGGTTTGTCGGTATATTGAGTACGATCTAGAGTCTAGCACGAAGATTTCATGCTTTTTCAGTGGGTTTAGGTCAATAAACGGAGTCTCCAAAATATAATCTGTTCTCAGTAGTGTGGTTATGTGTTGCGCACTGTGCGTCAAGAATGGTCTATGTGTTTATCAGGGAATAACCAGAGTTCCGGTTACGGCGAAAATCTTGTTCCGGTTGCGGTTGCTGCAAAAGTAAAAACCATACATGAACCGGAATTCTGGTTTAAAATTTTGTTTAATAGTTTCCATATTTTTGCTTCAGCTTAGGTCCAAGTATATGTATACCTATATACACAATGATCAAGTTCCCATAAAACTAAACGAAAGAAAAGATTAACTCAGCAAATTGCCGTGTGAAACGGAAGTGGGACACATAGTTTCGGTTGGAATTTTTCATCTTAACCCTGCAGGAGTTTGTTAACAAAACAAAGCCAGGTGGATGCTTGTAGCAGCTGTTTTTCTATTCAGAAGTCTGCGGTGTATGTTAGAATTAAATCGGTTCAACAGTATGGATTATTAAAAAGTACTTAGCTGTAAGCTTGGCTAACATAAATTGCGTCAAGCACCAGGCAGTGCGGTTGTAAACTTTGTAAATCAGTTTACATTAGAGTGAAGTAACATATCTTCAACGCGGCGAGAAACTGCGTTCTTGGTAATGAACTGTATTTATTGAAACTCTTCGAGTAGTATCATCATTATAGGATTCTGATCAGAAAGTCAAAGACGGGTACTGGTTTCCCAACGCTAGACTAAACAATGTCTCTGACCACTGATCAGAAAATCATTGAATGCCTTCTTTTATTTTCTTTTAGAACCATATAAACCAATAATTTCAATTTTACTACGGAACAACATGTTACAAACGTATGTCTAGTAGAGAGACGCGATTGGAGACAAAGCCAAAGTGTTTAGTTTATGCGTCATGTCGTTCAAGCACATTCCGTTTAACGAAGTTTACGCAAGGCTGTATAGTGGAAGGCATTTTTTGCTCTGGGTGTCCAAAATCTGACACATTGATCGATAAATCAACGTTATTAGCTTACTCAGTCTCTTCAAAATTCAAGAGAGAGGCAATAATTTCATCGCAATACATTAATTCTATTGTAAAAGTTTTTACTACGGTTTAAATCTACTGCACCTCCATTTCTTCCTTCATTTGTTTTACTATAAATGTATAAGCTTCCGGATGCGGTTTGAATGGACGGTTCCGGTTATTCCCTAGTGCCTGTATATAGGTTTTTGGGTATGCGAATAGATGGTTTGGTTATCTGGAGATCTGTACGAATATTTCGTGCGTTTTCACTTGTTTTTGATCGGCTTAGTGTGGACGACGTTTTAGGTTATTAATGGGTCAGAGTTCCAGGCGTTGTAAGGTGGCATATGCAACAAGCGGAACTCATGTTACAGGTGATTACACCAAATAACACTTAATAGATGGAACCGCGCTCCCTTTGCGAGATACAACTATTGCCATGTAATAAATGAATAATATAGATGGCATTTTATAGGAAAACTGCTGGCTTTCCCAAAGCGGGTTCTTGGTATTTTTGATGCTCCATGGCAAAAAAATGTATGCTTTTTAGTTGGAGCCCCTGGGAAGATTTTGGTTTCCCCTTGCAAAATCTTTAGCTACTTCCAGTGAAAAAACAGCCACCATTTGACATTAAAATTGGAAAAATATTTTATACAAATCCCTTTATGAAGTTAAAACTTGATTATTTGTAGCAAAAACATGTTAAAAAGTTGTTTTTAGCCTCAATAGAAATGTTTCCGCACCGTTTCTGAGGCTATTTATTAACAAGTTTGGTGTATTTCGTTAAAGCATTGAATTATGAAAATTTTTAGAGTTCAAAACCGGGGAATCCCTCTGGTCAACGGAAGGGGTGGGGGCACCGGTTCATGCCCCAGGAATAAATCCAGCGCCCACTTTTGGTTATTTACTCTTATAATTAATTTGTTGCTTTACTTTTTTCATTTTGAGCGTTTTACGGCGAAGTGCAAGAAAGCATAAAACGTTGTTTTGAAGACAACATCCAGTGGGATTATGTCGTTTTGGAAATAAATGGTTCTAAGTAAGCACTGCGTTGTTTTGTGTGCAAATTGAGAAAGTCACTGTGTGTAGCATCACTGTTCTGAAGACATTTTGTAAAGGCTTGTCATTGGGTGTTACTTTTGTGATTTAGTGTATATTAAAGTAACGTGTGTTGATGACGTTTATTGCCTTTTTCATATAATCTTACCTTTACAAAATGACTCAAAATTTTGAAGGATGTCACTCTAACAAGCATGTTAAATGCTATATATCGTGGATAATGGGTAGTAAAACATATATTGCGCTAAACTATTTAGTAAAATTTCTGGGCATCGATGTAGTATTTTTGTGGGAGTTTAGAATTTGAGTGTTAAGTAACATTTTGTTTTATTAAAATGGCGGTCTTCCCACATTTCTACGGGCTTTTAATTATTATAATTAATCAGAAACACTCAGCCATTCCCATTGGCAACAAAATGATGGAGTAGCATTCTTAAGTGTTCAGCGAATCGTTGGAACTGCGCTGTTCAAATTTATATATCGTTGTTTGTGGTCTAAGTATCAAATTTTATGAAGTTGTTTTCGACCAATTGTATTATTATTCTATTACTTATGGACAACTTGATATTTGTTATTTTCATGCACATTTGTGCTCGCTGATGCCACTTTGTGCAGAATCTACAAGCTTTTTCATGTAAGTTATTAAAAGGTTGTGTAAAATACGGCAGATTGCTCATTTTGTCTTTCAACTAGCTTATCGAGAATCAATTATTTTGCAGTGTTTGGTGTGTCATGAAGTGGAAATATATACAGTATTTTTGATGTGCAAATGTTATTTAGAAATGGAATAGGCAAACTGATGTATTTCTAAAACGCCTTGATGGTCACTACGACAAACATTAAATTGGAGTTTCGAGTATCAAAATGTTTATTTCTGGACAAGTTAAAATTAGATCTCACTATAAAATATAAACAGGGGAAAATTTTTTATCATTATTTGTACGTTAGAAATATCCATGCCTAATAGGCAGGAGTACGACCAAGGTTCTTTGGCTCAAGTAGAATTTTGGCGAATGAACATAATAAATGGAATTGCAACGAATAAATTTTTTATGAGTAGATTAGATTGTATATTATTAGGATGTTTGATTTCGATGAAAGTAACCGAATTGGCATAAAGCTAGTAATCCATATTATTGGTACACTAAAGAAACATTTTCACAGGCGCTACTCATTTTCATTGGTTTGGCGGTATACTAGTTTTAGGTAGCTTTCAATTGCTTAGTTTCAGTTTTTAGTTTCTAGTTCATGTATATGCGTTCAGTAGTTTACAGTTTGGTTGCTATGTAGTTGGTAAACTGGTAATATAAAAGTTTAAGGCTAATGAGTTAATGGCTATATTCAACACCATACTGTTTATGGAGAGGCATTGTGTTGTGTTGGATTAAAAAACTTTAGTTTTGTAACAAAATTTTCGTAATTGAACGACGCAAGAATGATCACATGTATAGGCATTTAATATTTCAACATAATGCAGTCAGCTAGTGTCGTGTAATAGTAAATATCACATACATCTACTATCTGGTAACAAAAATTTGTCATGTATTTTAATGCCGCCCTATCATACGAGTAAATATTAAATATTTATTATTCTCAAAATCTCCGCTCTTTTTTCTTAGGGAGAAATTTTAATTAAATGTGTTCACCATATACTGGTCTCTTCGTAGGACTCACTAAAATTGCTTATCTACCCAGGAAAACGTATTTGGACACACAACTGCTAAAAACTCGATGGACACATCTGCAATATAGTTTGTTCCATGAGTTGCCAGCTACCATAAGTAGGGCATGGGAACCATAATGGTATCGGCAAGCACGTGGGTTCTTTTTCCAGTTCTTAAATTATTAGTTGCTAATGTGCGGAGTAGGTGTTGTTAGTAGGAATTTGGTGAATGGTTTTGTACATTTTAGCGCATAGAGTCTGTTGATAGCAATAATTTGTTAGTGCTATTTCATTCTTAACGAGCATAGGTATTTCGCCAATAATAATACATCAATATCATACTGTTTGACCAACATCCATACTGAATAATCAATTTTACAGTCGCGCATGACTGATGTGTGTGGATCTCAGATATTACGCATGACCAATTCAATCAGCGAGGTAGAATTTTGAGTTCTGCGGAAAAACTTACTAGCAATGCTAGAGGCAAATTAATGCCTTGGTGGCTAATGATCGATTACAGTTTTAACAATATACAGTTACAATCAGAATTAAGTGCTTATAAAATCGAATCTGACGAAATCGAACGAAAACGCAATCAAACGATCTTCGTTTAAACGAACTTCGTTAAATTACATTTTTTATTTCAACACAATCGAAATTCGTTAAATTAAATGCGAAATGACATGCTTTATTAAAATTTTATGTTTATTTCGAAGCAATCGAAATTCGTTAAATTAATCGTATTTCGTTTAAACGATATGATCTATTTTCGTATTTTCGATCTATTAAGCAAACGATCGAAATCAAACAAAGCTTCGATCGATTTTTGAGTACTTGATTCTGAATGTAACTGCTTATATTTAATTTTAGGCATGCATACAATATTAATATCGAGGACTTGCAAAAATTTGTAATGCGTGCAATCCTCGGATATGCTCACGTGAAATCGTTAAAAACAGAAATCGCTATGGAATATTGGAAGGCATTGAAGTCGGTATGTGTTGTATTTATATGCCAAAAAGTATCGATATTTAGATTTTATTCCTCCATTTTACGTATAAACATTTTGCGAACAACAATTGAAATAGGTTTGTTTGGCATTGAACATTACGTAGATGCAGCTCTATACAATAGTCTCATGATACGTATTTTATGTAGAAGCCTTGGCTTTCAGTTTCTCGAAGGCAAAAAGTATGCTTTTAATCTTGTTTGTCGTTTCTTTTGTTGCTTGACCTTTGAACCTTAATGTTGTATATTGATTTACATTTAGGGAATGTGTTTTATAAAAGAATTTGTTGAATTTTGAGCCTTATTTTGGGCGTAAGCAGTAAAAACTGGATGAATTAAGTCTTAGTTAATGTGGACGCCGTCGTGTCTGATTAGAATTTCAGTCATGAGAAACTCCGGCTACAATGTCGCAAAATGTAACTTAAAAAATCTAAATAATATCATGTAATATTTTGCTTTTCGCAGTATTGTTGTTGAGTAGTGCATTGATCAGAGCAACGGGTATATGCCATTTGTCCTGTTTAGGTTCTGTCGCTTTTACTAGATTAACTTAAAGAGTAATATGGTGACCCATATATCAACTGTTAAAGTGTCAGTAAAATATCTCTTGTTGCTACCAAGGCTTTGCCTGTCTTGGAAACTGGCAATAGATGAAAAGTATAGGCACATTGTTGTTGTAAAGAGATTGTATCTAGTTTTGATACTTGATATAGTTGCACAATGTGAAAGAAATACTAGATTGGAATAATGAGTATTGCCTGTAGTTTGCTCTATTTAGGTTCTGTCGCGTTTGCTGGAATTGCTTAAAAAGTACTCGGGATCGTCTTATGAAGCTCAGTTTAGATATCTTTCGGAGATAGAGGTAATTTAATGTTTAATACTTTAGCGCTGAGTTTATTTTTGGCAATAAGCATCATTCGAGCGGGGTTTCTGGATTTTCATCCCGCGTTCTGGATTACCAAAGCAAACAGGACTTTTTTTCCGAGGTTGGTAATAAAATATGTGATTCGACAGGTGCTTTCTACATCCAATTGGCCCACAAACCAAACGTGGTTTGGTTACTTGGTTGGCGGATGAAAAATTTACCTACAGCATGTGGTTAGATAATTTAAACGGAGTGAGTCGAATTCCTGGTAGTAACTTTGCTAGCGGCAATAATCGTAAAAATTTGTTTTCGAGTTATGAGCCAAAGTTTATAAAATGCCTGTGAAAATTTCGAAGCAAGTATTTTACTTGTCGGTGTGAAATATGGGATAATAGGGTTATATAACCCGTTAAACGAGTTAGCCTTATTGTTTTAACACTATATTGGTTGTGTTATTAACACTTGAGGATGTGCCGGAACAAAATTTGATGAATTTGGCACCAAAAATAGTCAAATAGTTAGATGCGTCCAACAATGTATGCGCGACCAATATCGATGTATGTAGGCCAATCGAAAGTGCCTGTTCGTTTCCGGAGTTGCTAAATACGATAAATCAATTGTACCGTTTTATGCGTCAATTAAGGTTCGACTTAGAGACCCTAATACGGAAAAATCATTCTACAAATAATATAATTTTTCTTAAAATTTGTGACTCATAAAAATTTCTCAAAAGTTCTTCTGTTATTGGGCAGTAGAAAGAGAGTTTCTGTTTTGATATACCAACAAATGACCGTCGAATAAATTGTCATGGAAGTAATTCCGTATATAATTGCTAACATGGGACTTAAGCGCGCATGAGGATCTTATGAATTTGGAACACCAAAATCGTCAGTAAGCGCAGAGTAGTCACACTCGCTCCGTTCCCTCTCGCTTGACGAGTTACCAGTGTTAACTCATACCATGAAAAATTTTAGCTAAATCTTAAATCTGACCATTAGTAAGGGGCGGTATGAATCCACTACAGCAGGCTTCATGATTAATAATTATTTGCTGATAATGTATAAAAATTAACGTTTACTGATGGTTTCATAGCTAGCTGCCCAAATAATATTATTTACATAATATATAGAAATTGGTAAATTTTATTTGAAACTCGAGTAACCTTAAAACAACGCAACGTAAGTTCGCAAGATGCTGGCGAATAAAATGAGAGATTCATTTGCGAATAGGAGTTTGATTTGGTGCTGAAGGTTACTTAGCTACCGTATAAAAGTTTTGGCAGCAGAAGTTTCTTAATTTGCCGTTAAGACTTTTTGTAGCCATAGGTATATGACTAGGTTAAACTTTAATCTTGTGTGTTTGTACGTTTTAAAAGGATGAAATTAGTAGTTTTCTAGTTTCGTTGAGTAGTATGTGCCTACTCGTATTTGGGTCTATTCTCTTACGTAATTTTTCTGCAACATTTCTTACGTGATTTATATTGTATGTTGGTGTGCACAGATCTTAGGATGTTTTCGGTACACATGTGCCTGATTTTTCCTCTCTTTCCATATCTTTCGGAATTGGGTAAAATTTATTAAATTTGAAGGTTTTTGGTTTTGCCATGACCATTGATTAGCTGTCGGCTCTGCCATGAAATTTAGGTCTGCCGAGCAGTCGGCACTGCTAAGACAAGTATTCCGTTACTGAATTATTCTGCTTTTCATGGCTCGCTTAACATATCATTGTAATTAGATGCTGTAATCGCTTTCTCTAATTTTTTCCAAGTCGCAGTAGTATCTGGTGATACGAAGACATTTAAATGACAAAGGAAAACGTTATGTGTCAACAACTAGTACTATTATAATATTTAACCATAAATATTTCTAGTGTGATGTATTTTTGCTACTATACTAAACATTGTGTGCTCAACCGGAACTCATACATTTCCACCGATTACATAAACAATCTTTCTATTCTTCAATACATCTATCTACCTTGCATGTAAATCGGTACGGCAAAATATTGTACTGCAAAAAATACGATTTATCCGTTATGTGCGCTTCTGTAAGACTTAGAGCTTTCCCCTGTAATCGGGATTAATTTTGTAAGACCTAGAGCATCGGAATTAATTTTGGGTTAGTTTGGGAGTTTTGTCAATCAGGTTATAAAAATCGCTACTAGACAGAATGAAGACTATATATAGGTTTTGCTATTTGAGTCCTGTAAACTGCTAAAGTTTGAGCCAAAAAGATCCCGAAGTTTCGTCTTTATAAGTTTTAAGTCGAAACAACTAATGTAGACAAATGATTACGAGTTGCGTGTAAAGCCCAATGTTCGAATATCACCTCTGTCGACATTTTCTGATATTCTAAACTATCGTGTTAGATTCAAAACCAGGATTTATTTTGGTGCGAAAAGAGATTGTGCACCTCCTCTCATTACCTTGGGTTTTTACTTACGTAGAAGGTTTATGGCAACACAGTGAATAGTTTTTAGCTATATATCAATTCGTTTCGAAGTTGTTGCAGTAGAATTATGTTTTTTGGCATTTTAATGTGCCAAAGTATAATCGTTGTTTTGCTCAATGAATTCATTATTTTTGTAAGGCATATAGATAATAATGATGGTAGTTACGTATTTGGTTAACCTATAGGTAGACTAAATTTTGTTGAATTATTGTTTTTAAACTACTCTCAATAGTATATTCTTGATCTAATATTGTGGTGAATATTATAGTTGTTGATTTTGTATGCAATAAATTAAATAGCTGAGACCACGGGCTAATATGGGGTACGGAGGTTCCGATTGATGGTAACATAAGGATTATTTTAGTATCCCAAATATATTATTAAAGTATGCACTGTGATAGCAATTTTCCTATGTTTCAGGACTTTCTTATGCATCACCCTTATCTAATCGGTTGTGCGCCAAATATGTTTCATTTCTTTTACGAAAACGACGTCCTAGACGTTGATGTGCTGTTACGGTGGTACAAGCAGCTGTCAGAAAGCGCAGGTGATTTACAAGTCAAGGTACACAGAATCACGTTGTATTGTACAATTTAATGGACAATAAAACCAAATTATTTCACGCACAGTTCTTGCAAAATTTACACCTATTTCTATACGTCACTGTTGTTTCGAATTCAACTGATATATCTCTGACAAGCACAAGTGCCTCTAAAAATTAGCTAATTTCTATGTTTGGCTACCACTGTCGCGTCTCGTTTAGGGCTTAATTGACCTTGAATTTATTTGCCATAAATAGGAAAATGTTACGTATTAGAGAAATATAATACCAAACTGTTATACAAAAATAAAAGTAATTGAAGAGCCCCGCTTAGCTGTATTAACTTGCGCAACTAATTTCAGGAAACAAGAAATAAATTAATGAGGCTCCGAGGCTGAGGAATTTGACAATCTTCAAGTTTTTCGTTGTTGTTTTTCGTTCAAGTTTGTCGGTGGTACGGTGCCGTCGTTTTAGGTTTTACCCAATGTTTATAATAAACTATCAAGTGGGTTATGACTAACCTATCCATGTGCTTGGACACTAAATCCACACTTCCACGGTTTGCTGATCACCGACTTATACCACAATTGTTGTGAAGAAATACAAGTTCGAGCTTACCGGTTGAACGAGGTGAGAATTGGACCACGGTCGACACAGAACGCTCGGCGTGATTCAACGTCGGGCAATCGAATACAGTTGACCTAGCGAGAAGCCGATCGATTGGCAGGCCGATAAAGACGATGCTGTATGTCAAATCGGAGATACGACCAACGAGATGAGAACGAGAGTGGCACAGTGTCACACACAATTGGTCGATGGGAATAATGCGATGCTGTAGACTATAACCGGTTATAATGATCGACGCACGGGAACACGGGAAAACGATGAAACGTAGGAGCTGATGAATAAACGCCGATAAGGTGAATGTAGCATCATTAGATTGTTTGTTATATACATTGAAGACAACCCATTTGGCGTATTAGGTATATAAACATAGGATTTCTTTCAAAATCTATCCACCACAATACAGAGAAATCGAAACACAGCAATGAACACCTCGTCACTATACGCAATAAAAGAGACGACGAAACACAACCATATCTCTCCCTCGTCAGCGAACAATATCTACGCACAACACAGCAACGATAAACATACGCAGCTACGCTTTTCTTCCGTAAACACATTTCGCGGTATAGCAGTGAACAATCTTGTGAAACGTACACTCCAAGACACTCCGGGCGACGAGAACTTGCGATAGGAGCCGCTTGATGTGTTGATGCGTACAATTGTCAAATGTTACCATCAGTTAGCATCGTAGCCGTAAATGGAACGTTGAATATGTTGACAACTAAATATACAATAATACGGTGAATTTTCTAACGCAGATGGACAGATTTACTAAGTACAGAAATTACAGTTACAATAGTTTTTCTTATTTTTTTTACGTTGATACAGAAGTGATCGGCTTCCTGTGTGGTGAACCCGTCGAAATCGTTCTCAGCGTCAATGTCATGGTTACGCGGTAGATAATCATCGTCGGTCACGACGTGATCATCGGGTAAATGTTCCGGCTGATGAGAGTCAACTTCAAGCCGACAGATGTGATTAAGCGATCGACGCAAGATGTTTTTATTCGCAAATTCCAGATCAACGGCTCTAACTGATCCATCGTTGCTCGGCACATGCTTCGAGACTTTAGCTAGCTTCCACTCCCCTCTGGGAGCATTAGCTTCTTTGACAATAACGACTTCGTCAATTCGTGGGACATCTCGTACCTGAGCTCTGTTCCCGCGATGTCGTACACCACCGCGCTCGCGAAGACTAAGTAAATATTCGTCATACCATAGTTTCCAGAAGTGATCCAGCCGAATCCGACGATATTTCCAATATTCGACAAGATCACGGCCAGCATCACCTAGACCTCGCGCATGCAATGTTTGGGAACCCGATGGCAATCCGACGGGATTATCGGTCAAAAAATCGATTGGACGCAGAGCGAGACGAGAGTCGAAATCACCGTAAACGTATGTTATAGGTCGACAATTTACTATGGCTTCAACCTCATGAGTCAGTGTCAGCATCTCGGTTAGATCAAGCAAACGGCGTCGGATGGCCATACGAAAACTACTTTTTACTATACCAACAAGCCTCTCGTAAAAGCCACCTTGCCATGGAGACGATTCTGTGGTGAACTTCCACAGAATGCCACGATCCGCAATGTACGAAAGTACCTCATTCGAACAGAACACCTCATGCCACAATTTGTCAAATACTGTTTTCGCCACTCTGAATTGGGGAGCATTGTCGGAGATGACCTGCTCAGGCACCCCCCGCCGTGAAAAGAATCGGACAAGGCACCGGAGAAACTCTTTTGCTGAACAGTCGAGTACCACCTCAAGGTGTACGGCACGCACAGCCAGACAAGTTATTAGGCAGACCCATGATTTTTTGACAATGTCCCCGACGCGTATAGATACCGGACCCAAGTAATCTAACCCAACAAATTTGAACGGGGCCGATTTTACCACCCTTTCCTTCGGCCATGGCGGCGTATTGGGAAGAGCGAACGGGTGTCCTTTGTAGCGGCGACACACTAGACACGAGTTGATGACACGCCTAACGACTGCGCGTCCCTTCGGAATCCAGAACTCTCTACGCAGCTGACTTAATGTATGGCCGATACCGCTATGAAACGTTTTTTCGTGCACTTCTTTAATGATTAGTTCCGTGAAGTGGCAGTCTCCAGGCAGGAGAATTGGTTGAAGTGCGTCTGGTGGTAAATCGGCATGAGCGAATCGCCCGACGCAACGCAATATCCGATGGGCATCTTCTTGTAGACCTAATTGGTCGACGAGATGATGTCGACGGTTTGATTTCAAAGCCTTCCTAACAATGTCGTATGAAGCATCTTGACGAAACTTAACCCAGAGCAGGCGGGCTTGGCGAATGTCTGTCGAGTTGATACCGGGTGTTGGGGTGATGGCTCCGAGGACATCTAACCGTGGATATTTAGACTGTATTGTGTTGCTGAGACGGCTCCAGACAGAAATTGCAACAAATTTCAGACAAAGTGCGGTGACACGAAGAAGGCGTCGCAGGGTAGAATAGTTTTCGGCAACAATGCCAAAGGGAGGATCGACTTGATGTCCACCATCGCCCACCATCGTGGTCATGGTGTGAAATATAGGGATTGTCTGGCTGACAGTAGATTCGACTTCATCAGTTTTGAGCGATTTAGCTAACCCGCAGTTCAACGGCCATTCGGTCTGATTGTATTTCAGCCAGTTCGGACCCTCCCACCATAAAGTCGACGACATTAATTCATCAACAGTGAGACCCCTAGTGGAAAGGTCCGCCGAATTTTCTTCGCTCGCAACATGCAGACATGTAAGCCCAGTAGTAGTTTTAATGTCCTTTGCTCTATTTTCGACAAACACTGGCAAAGGTTTGCAGTTCCCAAGCCAGTACAGGACGCAACTCGAGTCCGTAAATAGGAATATGCTAATCGTAGGGCGTTGCAATGCATTTCGTACGAATCTCGCTGCTCTGGCCCCAATAGTTACTCCGAGAAGCTCCATTCTAGGAAGTGATATTGGTTTATTGCCGCGATGTTTCGGCGCAAGGCGGGATTTAGCAAAGATTAACTGTGAGTTCCACCGTTGTTCGTCAGCTACGTATGTGCGTAAATACACACATGTTGCATATGCTGCTGCGGAAGCGTCGCAAAAGACGGCAATACTACACAAGTCGTCCGGATAAACGACGAATCGGCAACGCGGCAGTTTAATACTAGAAATATCTTTAAGACTCTCGGCGAGGCTGCACCATTGTTCCTTAAGTTCTGGTGGCAGCCGATCATCCCATGCAAAATTCAGTTGCCAGAGTTTTTGCAGAAACAGTTTAGCTCGGAGCAACACAGGCTGGAGCAGACCCAATGGGTCATAGATCGAGGCGAGACTTTGAAGTACACCTCGTTTCGTGTCGACATCGGCTATAGGAAGATTGCACTTGATCTGCAGCGTATCGGATATGCTATCCCATAACATTCCTAGGACTGAAAGGCACCTACTGTTGGTAAGATCGTCATGTGGAATTGCGTCGACAAGGGTATTAGAGTTGGAGCACCATTGTTGCAGGTTCATGCCTGCAGACATGAATAGTACCTTTGCTTTGGTGTAGAATATAAGGGCGTCGTTGTCGTCGTATGTCCCTGTTATGACGTTGTCCACATAGATATTAGATGCTATGTGGTCTGCTACAGAATCGTTTTGGCGACACAGATGATGTTGTATGGTGGCGGCGAGCAAAAATGGGCTACTTATGACGCCGAACGGGACTCGGCAAAACCTATAGGTGACGGTGTTGTCAGCCAATGTAAGTTTGGAAACATCGGACAGCCACAGAAAACGCGTTACGTCGCGGTCTTCTTGCCGCAGACACATCTGAAGGAAAGCCTTTTGGATGTCCGCCACTATGGCTACTTTGTAGAGACGAAAGCGAATCAGCATTTCACATAAGTCAGGCAGCAGCACGGGGCCTCGGTACATACATTCGTTGAGGGATGGGCTGTCTTTCCTCGTTTTCGCCGAGGCGTCATACACGATACGTATTTTCGTGGTACTGCTGCCAGGTTTGATGACTGGGTGGTGTGGTAAGTAGTGGACTGTGTCCGCTTGTTTTACAGTATTGTCGACGCGCTCGATAACTTGCTTTTCGAGCTGATCTTGTATAACAGAATTGTACGCAGTCATTAGAGTTGGATCAGTTAGTTGGATGCGCTTTACCAGCGATTTCAGCCGACCATGCGCCAGATCAAAGTTGCTACACAATTCATCTTTATTCGGTTTTCGAAGGTCCTCGAAGGGCAACTTTGTTGGCATGATCGGACAGTTAGTTATTACCGCAGTAGTCTGAGCCACGATTTCCCGCCGTGTGCCGTCTTGTTGCCCAACCGATACACCAACCCGTCGAGACGGAACGAATAGGGACCTCTTTGTCCCGAATACCGAAACCTGCAATGTTTCCTCATGATGCACTGGTAGCTGTAGCTGCTTGGCGCAATGATCCGTTACGTAGCTACGATGACTTCCGGAATCGAAAATGATCCGGACTTTAGTGGTCTGGAGAGAAACCGGATTGAAAATATGCGTAGTTGCTGTCATGAGCACGGCATGCTCACTGGAGCTGAGTAGCCCAGCGACCGACTGGGCAGTATCTGCGACGACCGTCCCTTCCTTCGCTTTTGTTTCTCCACAGTAGATCAAGGCGTCACCAGATACTAACGTTTGTGTTTGTGGATTAGCGGGACTGGCGAAACGTTGAGGACACAGCGGTGATACGTGCTGGCCCATTGTCTTGCAGTGAGAACATCGGATCCGTTCAGCTATAGCTTTACACGCATTCTGACGGTGCTGAGGACTCATGCATCGAAAACAACGGCCGAGCTCGCGAAGTCGGTCGATGCGTGACTGCCGATCTGTATATTTGTCGCACTGCGCGTTGAAATGGGGTCCCTCACAGAAGTAACATGGGCTTTGCGGGCCGGCTGATGGACCCCTCACATTCGTGTTGGGGTTGCCAGCTTTGGACGGGGCAGCAAACGCGGAGGTTTGTTGTGTTGATGGCGGCAGTTCGCCGACATTAGGTGATGTTGATTTCATGGCGCCTGATTTCGAACCGACATGCCGGTATGAACTAGAGGAGTACGGTGACAGATTGTCAAAGATTTCCGAAATATCTTCCGACTGTTTTATGTATTGCCGCAGCGCGCTGCGCACGTCGCCGAGCGCGGAATCCTTGCCGACATTAAACCGTTCAAAAAGCCCTCTGATGACATCTTTCGGATATTTGCTGAAGGTGTCGAGCACCATAGCTCGATTGTTTTTCGTGTCTTCACCGGCGGTTTCCATTTGTCGGAAGATGCGTTCACAGTTGTCATAGGTGGTTTGAAGTTGACGCGCTTCGTTTGATGCCGTAGGGATACTTTTCAGTTGGCTGTATAGCGCTGATATGAGTTGCGATGGAGGCCGTTGATAACGATCTTGAAGAAGAGAAATTGCATCGTTATAATTGTCACCATCGATTAAAATCCCGTCGATGACTTTCAATGCTGGTCCTGAGAGCTGGCCCCGTAGATAGGCGAATTTTTCACACGGACTCAGATTATGACGATTGTGTATGTTGGATTTGAAAATGGACCAAAACGAATTCCATTCAAGATAATCGCCGCTGAAGGTTGGCAGAGACAGTTTCGTTGAATGCTGCTGTTGTCCCATTCCGACCACTGGTATCGTAGATGGCTGGATACTGTCAGAGCGGTTGATTTCATTCAACTTCCGATCGATCTTACACACTGTATCTCTCCCTTGCTCAATTAATGTTAAATGACCCGTGTCCGGATCCAACCCGGACTTCCCATAAATCTCTTCCTCTGCCTCCTGTTCGTCGTCAGCTAATGTCAGAATTAAATTCTGCCACTGAGTGTCCTTTTCGCAGATAGATGTCAAACCGGCGTTGATTCTCTGAAGTAGCTCCCGTAGGTCATCTGCGAGTTGTCGTAGTTCGGTTGAGTTCAGACGGCTAGAGTCGCTGTTACACAATGTTTCTGATGTAGTGATGTTTTCCGTCAACCGACCCTTGATCGGACCAAGCGATTGTCTAATAATACCAGACCGGGAGCGAGGCATCGTGTGAGTTGAAACAACCGGATCCTGCTGGTTGCGCCACAAATTGCCTGTTGTGAAGAAATACAAGTTCGAGCTTACCGGTTGAACGAGGTGAGAATTGGACCACGGTCGACACAGAACGCTCGGCGTGATTCAACGTCGGGCAATCGAATACAGTTGACCTAGCGAGAAGCCGATCGATTGGCAGGCCGATAAAGACGATGCTGTATGTCAAATCGGAGATACGACCGACGAGATGAGAACGAGAGTGGCACAGTGTCACACACAGTTGGTCGATGGGAATAATGCGATGCTGTAGACTATAACCGGTTATAGTGATCGACGCACGGGAACACGGGAAAACGATGAAACGTAGGAGCTGATGAATAAACGCCGATAAGGTGAATGTAGCATCATTAGATTGTTTGTGATATACATTGAAGACAACCCATTTGGCGTATTAGGTATATAAACATAGGATTGCTTTCAAAATCTATCCACCACAATACAGAGAAATAGAAACACAGCAATGAACACCTCGTCACTATACACAATAAAAGAGACGACGAAACACAACCATATCTCTCTCTCGTCAGCGAACAATATCTACGCACAACACAGCAACGATAAACATACGCAGCTACGCTTTTCTTCCGTAAACACATTTCGCGGTATAGCAGTGAACAATCTTGTGAAACGTACACTCCAAGACAACAAGCCTCCTGTTACAATTAGCAGCCAGTCCGAAGCCTGCGGTCGGCGGTAGTGTGGAGCGTTGTCGGATCGCGTCCATATAAATACAGCCTTCAAAATCGATGGCTATGTCCAATAACACTAAATATTTAATATTAGGAACTCATGCGCAAGTGGAGTAAAAGCGCTGTTTCTATGTTTTGCACATTCAACGTTCGCACTCTTGCAAATGGCTGTGGAGTCTGCTCGATTATATTGATAATTCGTTATGACATTAGCATTGCTTGCGTCAGCGATTTACGCTTGGAAGATAATGGTGTTCGGATTTTTATCGCTGCCCTTTAGGGCTCATAATTCCGCTTTGAGTGCTTATGAACTTATCATAGTGGCGGTAACATGGGTCACTATAGCGTCGGTATTGCTATTTCTGCGTGTTTGTCAGCTTTTTCTATATTTTCAAGCTATTTGTGATCGTATTTAACATACGCTTTTCTGCTAAACCGTATAATTTGATCGTTCTCTCCATTTATGCACCCAATAATGATGATGCGGATATGGAGAAAGATCCGTTTTGTTCCAACCTGCAGGAATGTTTAAACTCTGTATGTAGAGACGGTGTCTCGTTAATCGATTTTAACGCTAAGCTGAGTTCAACTACGTTGAACGGCGTGTTGCTGGGCCGTACACTGGCTGTGTAATGCGTTGTAATAACGATGTCCGTTTAATGTCACTAGCTTTAGTACGTAATTTATTCATCTGTAGCGCTACTTTTAAAACACTGAAACATCAGCTGGTCATCATTCGCCAGATTGTATTTATTTTTTTATTTCATATTGATTACTTTTGGTATCTGGTGACTGGCGATGGTCTTTTCTTAGTGTTTGCACACGGTGGAAGGACCTTGTGTTGGTTTGTGATCACGCCATGTTAACTATCGAAAGAATTTATAAACAATGGGTTATTCCCGAATCTCGTAATCTTGACGATCGTTCCGCCAATAAACAGATTGGCGAAATTGGGCTATGACCAATGGCGTTCGAGTCTATGTAAAAGGTGACCGCGAACGTTACTGGGATAACATTGCTGCTAATATAGGACATTGCAAAATGCGACTCATAATACTAGAGAACTTTATCATATTTTAAATGCTAGTAAACACAGCCGAGTTAGCTGTGTACTTAAAGAAGCAAACGACGCACTTGTTGCCGTGTGAGTATCACACCTTAACACTATTGCTCGTGACGCTGTCAACAATGTGGGATTCCATATTTTTGATGGATTTGTCGAAGTTAGTGATAGTCCGCCGACTATGAATGGAGGAACTCCAATCGGCGTTTCGAGATCTGAAACCGTCGAAACGCCGGGTGAAGTGGTATAAGTTTTGATGCATTTAGAGCGGCATCGGATTCGTTATTGCATCAATCGTTACATCTTTTCGATCTTATTTGGCGTAAAGTATGCATACATATGGAAACAATGGGAAATGGGCTCTTATTTTACCACTGTTTAAAAAGTGGTGAAGAACCTTTGTTCTCCAATTATCGTGGTATTTCGCTATTGGAGCCAGCAGTAAAGATTTCCCAACGGTTCGTCTTACATCGGTTACGCGATGTTATACCGGATGATCTCCGCCAAAAACCAGGCTTGTTTCCACACAACAGAAGCTGTGTTGGACAAATATTTTACTTTTCGCTACTACTATAATCCCATCATGACTCTCGCCAAGCAACAATGATTGTCTGTTTTATTTACTTTCAGACAGCTTTTGAATTTGTCCCAGTAGAAGACTTTTTGAATGTGCTTGAGGAAATTTGCATGTGGGCAAAATATGTTGGTCTTATTCGGTGTTTGTACCGGCACACATCTAACAAAATACGGGTTTATAACGAAATCTTTGTGCCCTTTCGATATAAGATCGGGTGTTCCCCAAGGCTCAATACTATTACTAGTAGTATTCAATTGTATCATTAACTGGGTTCTTAAAAATACTTTACGAAGGCGTTAAGCTGTATCCGTTAGAATACACGCTTATACGATCTAAAATGCTTTAATATCGGAGTCAGAGCCGTCCATGCGGCGCATGCTGGATGCCGTTGCTCAGTACAGATAGACGCATCAGTCTTAATATCAGCGTATCAAAAACCCAAGTCGTGTATTGCTGCTGTAATGCACAAAATCACGCTAAACGGAGGATCTATTAAAAACGTCGATAGCTTTAAATACTTGGGCAGCAAAACCGATGGCCGTGACATTAATTGCCGTAAGGTTGAGCTCAGCGTACAATTGGTATTGCTATAAATTATGAAAACGCTGGGACGTTTCAATTTAAATCAAAGCACGCGTTTGTGGTTCATGTGTTCGTAATATCGTACTATGCGGCTGAGCGTCATGGCAGTTAAATGTAGGACAATTTATTGCGAAAACTTGAGATAATCGAGCACAAGTTGGCGTTCCTGTCTTCGCATCAGCTACCACCATCATAATCCAAACTCGGTCGTGCGAACTCGCTGCCTACACGCTAAACCTTTATTAACTTGTTTAATGAGCTTAAAGTGAGATGGTTAGTACTGATGCAAACCGAGCAAATTTTTAAGTCCGGACAGGACCGCGTTTCAGTCCATGGTCCGGAACGACTAAGTCAAAAATGTGTTTTCAGATTTCAGCCAACAAACAAAATTTTTTGTGCAACAGTGTATCAAACTTGCTGAGAGTTATTTTTAGAGGCAGTTTTTAATTACGTCATGCTTAGAGAAATGTTATCGTAACACTTAAGGAATTCGACAAATCTGAGTACCAAATTTAATTTTGGAAAAAATTTTGTGAATTTATTGTGGTCATAAAAATTTATACAGTCTGCAGCGGTGCAGTGGTTCGTATTGATATATTTTAAAGTCGGTCCTGACAGATTCGCGGACCTCACTAATGGGTAAAGCATATGTATGCTCCGCTTAGAGAAAAGTGCCTTCCAAACTTTTTTCTTGTCAACACCTCATCCGGCCTGGAAACGAGGAACGATGATGCTTTCAAAATCTGGAACCGATAGTGTCATGGGTTTGTTAGAACGTCATCTGCGACAACCACAGCTGGTGGATCGCGCTTGAAATAACATTTGGAAAACCTAAT
>JASANE010010356.1:0-78265 GCA_030248225.1 Trileptium ribeirensis
ATTAAGGAAGAAAAGCGAGACGAAGAATATTATAGAAAGAAATCAGAGACGGAGAAGAAACATGAATATTTCAAAAAGTTAAATTGCGAATTCATTTGGGATAAAGAATGTTCATTTGACGAATACATTGCGAAAAACGTAGAAAGTCCAGAGTGGAGTGATTGGACGAGGTTGAACGCGAAATCATGTTTCAAAGATGACGTTGTTTCAGTGGGCGATATAGTTTGCGGTATCACAGAGGGACGAGCTTTTGGTGTTGCAGAAGTGGACATTCAGGTGCCATATTGGGACGTTGGTGGAAGAGAATTTTGGGACGAAATGCCTCCAATATTTAAGAACAGTGAAATATCCGTTAATGACATTGGCGATGAGATGAAAAAATACGCTGAAGAAAATGGTATAATGAAGAAGCCAAGAAGAGCGCTAATTGGTTCATATCATGGTAGCAAGATACTTCTAGCGACACCACTTCTAAGATTTTACATGGAAAAGTGCGGTCTTGTGGTAACTCGAGTTCACCAGTTCATAGAGTACCAGAAGGTGGCAGCATTTGAACACTTAAGCGACGAAGTAGCTAATGGAAGGCGATCAGCAGACAGGGATGAATCGAAGAAGATTTTGGGCGAAATGTTAAAACTATTTGGCAACAGTTGTTACGGCAGACTGGCTATGGACAAAACGAAATTTGAAGACGTGTGGTTTAAAAACTCGACCGAGGCGCGAAAAATGGTGAGAGATGGCTTATTCAACAAGATGGAGGAAATTGGTGACGAAACCTACGAAATACATATGTCAAAAGAAAAGGTGAGAATTGACTATTGTTAATTGGATAGCTTATTGCACTTGAGAAATTAAAGTTAAAGAAGATTAAAGCTAAATGTGTATATATCGACACCTGCTGATTGCATGAACAAAGCAAAGTATTGTGTTAGATTAAATTTTAAAGGTGGGGATACGTTGATTACTGTGGCGAAATTAAAGTTTAATGTTTGTTATATACATCGAGATTTTGAGTTTATAAATGCAGAAAAGTATTTTCATAAATTTAATTGTAAGCTATTTTTAAGTCTTGGATATGTGGATTAGTTGTTGTTTAAATGGAGAAATAATGCTGTAACCTATATATTAACAAAAGATTATTAAATTTAAGGTGATGATTGATCTACCCAATATCATACCATTCTTCGTGTACCAATACGCCAAACTGAAGATGCTGGACTTCTACTTATTCCTTCTACAACACCTTGGCAAAGAGAATTTCCAGCTCATCCAGATGGACACTGACAGCTTCTACATGGCAGTGGCTAACGAGGATATGGCCTCAATGATATCGAGCGACGAAATACGTAAACAATTTATCACTAAAGTGCCTTCCTATTTTGCAACGGACAGCTATTCCTAAAGAACGCCGGGCTTATTTAAACTAGAATGGAAAGGAAAGGGCATGGTGGCATTGAATTCAAAAACTTATTTTGGTTGGAAACACGATGGGGATGTTAAGGTATCGACAAAGGGACTGTCAAAAGTTACGAACAAATTCGAGAAGGACGTATTTATAGGGGTTCTGGAGACGAAAAAGAAAGAAGGCGGAGTTAATCATGGATTTCGAATGAAGGGAAATGAATTGATGCAATATTACCAGAAGCGAGAAAGTTTGACTTATTTTTATCCAAAACGCATTGTGATGAATGATGGAATAAGTACAAAACCAATATTAATATAGTAATTGGATGTAGATGTGGACAATTTATTGGTTTAATGAATACAAATAGTTTGTAATATAATTTATGTGTGTATTGACTTATTAGGCACAGGTGGAAAATGTGTGAATAATGACTATGAGAATACAGTGTTATGGCAGGGATTAAAAGTAGAAATAGTATAAGTGGTATTATATATGTATTGTATGTATTAGGCAAAAGTGCTTGTGTATATATGTAAAAGCAATGATGGTTCTGCATATAGTTTCAGGTCAAAAAGGTATAATTGGTTGTGGTAAAGGGAGGTTGATGATAGTAATGAGGTTTGACAAGCTGTATATACTGTTGTGTTTTGTAAAATAAAGTACTATATGTAGAAGTATGGTAGTTATGGGCGAATAGGAAGAGAAGTAAAGCAAAATTGTGAGATACTAGACACGCGAACCTAGCTTCATCATAGCTTACGGCAATATTTCCCTTACAGCAATAACGAGTGTTTAGTATCCCGCAATAATTATTGTTGAGATATGTTTAGTATATATACAGTTAACAGAATTGAAATATCATGTTTACGTGGTCTGTAAATGAGCCGCCTCCGCACTAAAGTACATAAAAACATGCACACTATTTCACCCAATACGAAGCCCACGTGTTATTACTACATATACATGACACGCATAGCCACGCTAATTACCATGTGCACAAGACACGCCTCTCGCCACGCTAATTACCACACACACACACACACACAAACAGAAACACACTAATTGGTAGATACGCACTTTCAAGGTCAAATACCAGCTCCTCGATCCTCACTCTTGGCTCTGTGGTCCAACGGCTCCCCCTATACTACTGTAATGTCAATGTTTTATTTTTTGTAGAACCTACAGAACCAAAGAAAAACGCGTGTGTACTCGGCACAAGTGACTCTTCTTTCGCCAACTGTGCAGCACATATTGCAAGAAACGGATGCAAAAGTGCTTTTATTAGAGGCCATTGCTCTGCAAGTTGTGCATCAACGTCAGTGACCGAGTCGAGCTCGACACAGTGCAACTTTGAATTGCAAAGAAAAGGATGCTGTGATGCTTTTGTTGCAGGCTCCTGCTTCGGTACATGTAAAAATGATGCTTCATAGATGTGTCGAAATCATAACTTTGAGCGCAATGATAAATGCACGTATTACGATAACCTACTGAAATAAAGTTACACTTTATACTTAATTATTCTTCATGTGCAAACATAAATACAATTGACACATGTATCGCAAGATCTATATTATGAGTAATTCTACTTTAAATTAATTTGCCTGTGTGGTTCATTTGTCAAGTCAATTCATGACCTCAAAATTGATGTCAGGTCATAAGTTACGATTTTACGTTATCTTCACGGGCTCTATTTGTAATGAATCAATACGTAGGCGGCTTTTCCGACCACTATTTTCCGATTCAATATTCAATGCAACCCGAACGTGAAAACCCATTATCCAATCACTTTTTTATCGCATAAATACTTTAAAATACTTAGACCGTAAACCAATTGTCTGAATCCAGTATGACAATCTGTGGGAAACGAATAAAGTACACGCACAAAAATTGTCGTCATACATCTCTGAGTCCCTGGTGGCGTTCGCTAATTTGCAGCTATTGTTAGTATAATGCGGCGATGTTATAATGTCCCCGCTGTTTGGAACTTTTGTCCCCCTGTTGCTGTCACCCTACCGTATAGACAGTCAGGGTCACACCCATAAATTAAATCAATTGCTGAGGGTGTGCGACACGCCCTAAGTTACTACATTTTTGTTTACAGTGTCGTACACACCCCTAACAACCAATTTGGCGCGAATTAACTGTAACTGACGCCTTCTTTAGCTAATGCGATGTATTATAATACACAGTAATTGATTTAAAGTATATACTTAAACTGTCCAAGAACATAGTTCAATCTGGGTTTACCCTATACATTATCCATATCCTTCAAAAGTATCAGACTTTGAAATTTATCACTGATAAACATTCCTGTCATGCAAAACGGATATTTCCGTCAAGATTATTCCTATTATTCGTGATATAATTAAGTCTATATGCTTACACTATGGTAACAAATTTTTAAGTCTTCTTCATTGAGCTCAAGTTGCTTGTTTTCCATAATAATACTTTTTATTTAAGAATTTTTTAAAAAAGGCTATAATATGAAAACCGCTTTCAGTCTATTTCACAATTTTTCTACACAGCTTTTGGCGAGGTTTGGCAGGATGGTTTCATTATTGAAGTCCATCGGTAAGCCAGAGGATCACACGTTGGTAGCAACATATATCGTTTGTAAGGTATAAGATACGGTTGTTACTCGATCCACTAACACACATTTCACTCATAAATTGATATCTATCTAGTCTCATAACGGCAAAATAACCAGACTATCAATAAAACACAGCGGATTTCATTTTATCTAGTATTAGAAAATGCATCAATTCAACTGTGCAAAGCTATCACATAAAAGTTAGGCTACTACTTATGACGTTAGATCTAAACTTAATCTCTATGCCGCAATGATTTATAATAGATGTAACCGATGAGGAAAAACGTCTTCTGAATTATAAATCTTATAAATTATTATATATTCGAATAGATGGAAATTTGGTTTTCAAAGGTTTTCGAGTCTAGCCTAATTTCTTTGCTGAAAGGTCGCGCCGGCGTGATGCTATCTACGATCCATGAGCACTCGGCATGCTTGCATCATCAGTTTGCTGCATTAGGCATGTCACATTCCAGTGTTTAGCTGATGCATGCAAATTAATGTGAATGCTGCATGAGACCAGAGAATAAGACTTTAATTATTAATTTACGTATATATTAAATAGTATATCGCAAAAAACTACGACAACTAATACACGCGACGATGGTGCTTATAATCCTAAGTGTCACAGGTGTGTGTAATAAAATGTGGTTAATGAAGGGCCAAATTAGTACATTGGCTCGCAATACGCAGGTTTAAAACAACTTATATAGCCTACAGATTTCAGCACTGAAATTAAAGCAGTTTGCTTAGTAAATGATGATAATGCTATAACCTGCCATCACAGCTCTAACAAGCGTTTCAGAACATTATCGTTATAATTGCAATAAAAATGAAAAAAATGAAATGTCTTTAATCTACATTATATGTGAAAGAACAAAATAACCACCACAGGACAAATTAATCAAAATTTAGTATATCGCATTGCTAAAATTTCCAATTTTATGAATGCTAAATGTGCAATGTAAACCTGTAAATACATTTCGCAAATAAAATCAGCTTATTATTTTAGCCTATTTACAAGCCTAAAATTATTCTAGGGAGAAAAAATAAGTTTCGTTTCTGCAATTCCTGAAGTTAACTACCTCATTGTCTGAATGCTCTTTCTTGTTCGTAGGCAAAGCTCATAATTACTAAAACTCATGCTTATGGTTGTCATACTTCACGATAAAATTATATTTGCACGAATATCATAAATAGATAGCGGCTGTACTCACGTATTGCCATTACCATTGCATTAAAATTTAAACATGTTGCAATAAACGTACACGCAGTGCATATATAGCTATCAAAGCACGCAAAATGCAATAAAAGTCACAACTATTGTTGCAGTATGTATTTTTTTATTTTGATAGCTCACCTAAGGTCTCACACCCCCTCTGTATCCGCTATTGACGGGTTCAACCATTTAGCACACAATATGTCTCAACGGGTGGTGGTAGCGCTAGTAAGATTATTTTATGTACCTAGTAGACAAACACATTATAATGTGAATCATAGCCTGATCCAATAATATTTAACATAATGTTTCGCAGATGTTGTTGAACTATCAATGTTTTTCAATGTCCAAACACCATTTCTCAAGTATCACATGCCGACAGATTAAGTGTGCAAGGAAACGCCATATGTCGTATGTCAGGAACTAAGCTTTGTTCACTTTTCATGTCATAAGACACTGTTCTGTTTGTATTATTTATTCTCTATAAAGTGTCGGTGCCCGCTATGTCGAAGCTACAGAATTTACGAGTCAAGGAGCAGTCGTTCTAGTCATATACAGTTTGTTCGTAGCGAATTAAATCTGTCATGATTTTAATCTAAAATATGTATATATTTGAAAGGATTAAATAATATTTCTGCTTCAAAAGTTAAACGCCACGCAGATCTATCGAATTTTGCGAAATCCTGCAAACTATTATTCTGTTATAGACAATAAACCGTAAATTCATTTCCATTTGGGGACCGCTGCAGTAGATTTCAAGCCTTAGTCTACCAAGGATTACCATAATGCGCTAGTATCGTTGGGTTTAGCGATATCGCTTTTAATGATTTGTTAGCAGTTCACTCCGAACTGTTGTTATGTTTTCAGATTATTACTAAAGGCACGAAATTAGAAAAACTTGTTCAAAATAAGCTCAAATTTTTGATCCAAGTACACTTTGATCTAAATCTAAATAGATAAATAGATTCTGATAATACACAACTAGTCGCTTGATGCAGACGTTTGTTAAAAATAGAAAAATCAGTACATATTTTTGAACAGACTCTGTTAAGATTTTGTCTCCAAATTTTGAACTAAATTCTGATCGTATTAACACACATTCAGCTTTATGTTACAATGTTTATTGATTAAACACCCTCGTGAAAAATGTTTATAACAATAAGTTCCAATTTTAGGCTGATTTCGGCGTGCTTTGTCGTGTATACCAAATTTCGCGAACGGATTAGGTCGAGTTTGCTAAAATATATAGTTTTAGCAAACCTTGATTGTTGTTGAAGTTTAAGCGCATCCAATTTTCAGTACAGATTAAAAAATAAAAACGAGTAGTTCTGTTGCAGAAATCGTAAGATATTGTTGCATCTGTTTAGGTGTTTTCCAATAGGTCAAGCGATTGTACCATAACTATTAGTCTTCCTGTAAATCGAATATATATTGATTCTATTAAATTTATTTGCATTCAAATTTATTATGGCATGTAACACTTTACAACATTTACCAACTCCTTTTCTAGTCTGGCTGTCATGTCAACTTTCCCACCTCGAATTAACGTTTTGTCACATACAGCCTAAGCCTAATCTCGAGTGTAAGGCTATGCCTAAGTCTACGCCTAAGACAAAGACTAAGCTTAGCCTGACGTCACACTTAAGCTTCAATGTTTTCACCCATTTTGGGGCAATCATGTTGATAACCCACGATGTAAGTCATAAACCTGGAGCTAAAAGCTCGGCAGGTTATATAGAAAAGTTGAAAAGTATCACACTTTTAAGCAAATCCGACTATCATTGAGTCGTAGTTAGATGGAGGACTTTTCACTGCATTTACCAACCAATCTACTTCTAATAGCCAATTATACCAACTAAGCCAAATTTTCGAGACACAACTTGTTTATATTTCTGCATTATTTCCTAACATATATTTTATTGTTTTTGTACTGTGAATTTGAAAAATAAAATGTGTTCGCGAAAAACTTATGAACTCAGATTTGACGTCATGCTTCTTTGACTCGATTTTTGTTAGGCATCGCTGTTTCTCATCTTTTTAGAATTCTTCTACTGCAGTCGGTAATGGACGAAATTGTTCCGTTTTACATGCATTGGATTAACTCAAACTAGGTTTCAATAGCTAAAATAGTGCCTATTATCCATAAAAATTAATTTTGTGTAAACAAGATATTCTTCAGACCTTCTTTGATCCGAAATTCTGAAGTGTTGATCTGTGATATCCGCCCAGAAATATTTATGAGATTTTGCCAAACGTGTTACGAGTTTGTTGTCACGACAACACGTAAACATCTCATTTCTTAAAATATACCGTTTTTATTCTTTACTAAATTTTTGTTACATCCCTGGTGATACCGTCGCTCAAACTGTTACAAGTGAGGCATATATATGTGTATCTTTTGATATAACAGCGAGCTTTTACGTGATCGGCTGTGCAGTTGGCTGGTTTTTTGAAGAATTTGAAAGATTTTCGATCATATCCGAGCAAGCATACGTCAAATTTAATTCGGCCCCATAATCTACCGACTAGCTCAAGGACCAAGGAAATTTAGTCGCTGAATTACAAAAAAATATTAACTTCAAATCGAGTGGCGCGGGTTTCCAGTTAATGTTTTAGCCAGCCTTTCGCTTAGTCAGTGATAATGTTCTGCGTGCGCCATCTGCACTGATTTCATATTACAAGTGTAACAAATAAACCGTCCTTGAGTTGTTTAGTTACACAAACCTTAGTGGTATAGCCCTATTTTTTAGGTCAAAAGTTCATAAAGAGATTCGCCGCGTGAATGTCGCTAATTTTTATACGTCCGATCCTGCCCGATCTGACCACATCCAAACAATTAATCGTGGAGTACTTATACATACAAACGTTATAAACTACCTTACTGATCACCTAATCCAAACAAAGTGGCTCAATATTAGGCATAATTGCAGCTGTTTGCTCATTTACCGTTCGAATACTTTAGGGCAAACGGGTTAACACGTACGCAAAATCTGTGAGACGGCAATACAAGAAAACAGCTTGTTTAATTGCGTGTATGTTTGAAGAGCTTTGAAGTCGGGGACACCAGCAAGCTATGAAATACAGGGCATATTCTCATGAGTTCTGGTTACTCTGCGAGCACTGTATTCTATATAATATAGAGATGCATTTATCGCTTCGTATGCTATGCTCGAACTGCACTCGCTTTAACAGTTTTGGTACCGAACCCAGATATTCTCAAGACTCCTGGTTACTCTGCGAGCACCGTATTATATATTAATATAGAGATGCATTAACCACTTGGTATGCTGTTCGCACTTTACTCGCTTTAACAGTTTGCTACGGGAACCAGATATTCTCAAGACTCCTGGTTACTCTGCGAGCACCCCATTATATATTAATATAAAGATACATTTATCACTTCGTATGCTATGTTCGCACTTCACTCGCTTTAACAGTTTTGCCACTGGACCCAGATATTCTCAGTACTCCTGGTTACTTTTCGAGCACCGTATTATATATTAATATACAGATATATTTATCACTTCGTATGCTATGTTCGCACTTCACTCGCTTTAACAGTTTTGTTACCGGTTCCAGATATTCCCAAGACTCCAGCTTACCTTGCGAACACCGTATTTTATATTAATATAGAGATGCATTTATCACTTCGTATGCTATGTTCGCACTTCACTCGCTTTAACAGTTTTGCTACCGGATCTAGATATTCTCGAAACTCCAGGTTACCCTGCGAACACCGTAATGTATATTAATATAGAGATGCATTTATCACTTGGTATGCTATGTTCGCACTTCACTCGCTTTAACAGTTTTGCTACCGAGCCCAGATATTCTCAAAACTCCAGGTTACCCTGCGAACACCGTAATGTATATTAATATAGAGATGCATTTATCACTTGGTATGCTATGTTGGCCCTTCACTCGCTTTAACAGTTTTGCTATATTTCCCACATATTTCCTGTCATGAAATTGAATGTGTGGCACTTACATTCTTGGAAATCAGCTGTGTATATACAGCTAATATTTCATATACACGCATTACAATCACGGGAAATGTACCTCGTTATGTAATATTCGGGATAAAACCAGTTTCAATCACATTGCAATACTGTTTTTTAATAATTCGGCTTTATTGAACCGTTATGTAAGCATATATTTTATATTATTCTTTTGTAAATAATTTTTATGACAATAAAGCTTGGATAGACCTGTCTTTAGGGTCTGAGACTGCACTAATCCGGCGAAATATCTGCCAATTTAAAATCACAGATGACATCACTTGTAGAAAAAACACCTTTCGTGTTAGCAGCTGTAATCGCGACGAGCGCGTCATTAGCATCAATGGTAAGACATTTTTGGCCTTAATACAACAAGATGCTGTGCTGATGCCGTTGGGTTACCAACATCACTTAGATTTTTTGTAGTTTTGATGTTTGTAAAGTGAAATTGGTATGAAGTCAATCTGCATTTGCAGTCAAAGACATTCACATTGTAAAAAATTCTAAACTTTTTATATTTATATTCTGAAAGCATTAAATAGTTTTAAATTATGCTATGATCCACTGGAACAGCCATGAGACGCAGAATCGGCCAAGTGATCA
Organism: Trileptium ribeirensis; assembly: GCA_030248225.1. Classification (NCBI taxonomy): domain Eukaryota; kingdom Metazoa; phylum Nematoda; class Enoplea; order Enoplida; family Thoracostomopsidae; genus Trileptium; species Trileptium ribeirensis. The sequence continues at coordinate 9,813 of JASANE010010356.1, forward strand.
ATGAGACCAGAAAAGTTGCAAAACTTTTAACAATTGCTACGGTATAGCACTAACACCTTGCTAAATGCCAAAACTTGCCTCTCGAGTGAGAATTTATCGATTCTATCTTTAAGCTAAACGTCTAAGCCTAAAACCAAACAAACCGGAATAACATTTAAAACGAATAATGGATGCATGCCACAGCTATATTTACGCATGCTTTGCAAAAACTAGGTAAAAATTGGTCAAAATATTCCTGATTTATGACAATTGAGATACTTAAAAATCTCCTGCCCATAAAATTTAGTTATGTAAAGCCATCTATTTAAAACCAGATTTTGCATTAATATCATTGACATAGGTAGGCTATTTAAACTCATATGCACATTGCAAATTTAAGTTAAATCGGTACCCAACCTTGCATAGCCATTATAGTAAGCACGTCTTGGTTTTACCCAAATATGGTATTCACCCGGGTACTTCCTAATCTAATGTAAAGAAATTAAAGCACAGACAATTTTTATATTATTGTATGAACGAGAATATATAGACTGCCAGAATGGAATGTTTAAGTTGTATTACTATCACCAGTATACACTTTATATTCACATATACTGTGAGTCATGTGCCAAACCTACAGATTTGTAGTTGACATATCAACAACAAATCTGTTCAATTTTGTCTAATATCTGAATTTTACACTATATTCTACACAAAATTGGGCCAAAAGTAAAAAAAATCTACGACATACGTATGCCACGCAGGACATATGTCTTCTAAATAATTAAATAAATTTAGCTATTTTTCAAGTTACAGACAACTACAGCAAAATTTACACTGCTTTTAATCATTTATATAGAACAGGCGTCTATATTGTAAAGCGCTCTATTTAAACGATACCTAGACACTGTGAAAATTTAAAGCAATGTTAGGGAACAATTCCGAGATATTAATGAACTGCAACAAAATGTACACGATTTTGCGTGGCATGCACAAAGTATATAAAGTTTTGAAACCATTATAGTCTTTATGAGCTAGACCATTGTGGTTTATGTCAAATCAGTACAGTATATCACGATAAGCGATATGCAGCATCAGTATTTTGAGCTGGAGCGGATACTATTAAAATGAATATTGGTCCAAAAAGGTGCCCTTTCTAACACATGCTTACAAACACAAAAGAAAACAGACAAATATTTCTACATTTTACATTTATGACAATTCCTAGACTCGATGTAATGATAAAATTTCAGGGAATTCCGGGATCCCGGTCCTGAGTCAGTATTATGGTGTTAAATATAGCAACTAGGCAGCAGCATTGTTAACTTGCGACCAAGCTTTACAAATATATAGTTAGTAGTAATGACAAGCAGCAGTTTACAAATTTGTGTCATTGGTAACTAATATGTGCGCGTGATGGCATGTAGTCGAATGCCATCTTGAAATATACTGCGAAGCTATCGAGTCCAAGTTAACCTTTGCCATGAACCTAAAAAAGAAGACCGAGTTTCCACGCTGATGCGATGTCTGTATAGGGCATATGTACCTAAGTAGTATTAATCGATATTTTTGTATCGCACAAGAAATAGTTGTCAGAGCTGACAAGCTGAAGGTGAAAATTCTTTTACGACATACAAAACAAAGCATCAAGCAAGCCCTTCATGTCTCAACATTCGTACAAGCCACTCCCGCTAAATCATAGTACGTCATTGCTTCATGTGCTGCCACCATTTTTCCTTTTTAGCCGCTGCATAGGCCCAGAGTAGTGCCCATTTAATACAAGACGTCGGTATTTTGTTTTACGAGCCAGGGTATTTACTGTCATTCTATTAGATTAATGTTTTCATTCTTCTTCAAATTACGTTTTAAAAGTCACTTTTTGTTACAGCCCTTGGGGTATGGCATTGGTTTTAACTATTGACAGAATGCAATATATACTGAGCTGCATTCCGCAAACCATTTATGGTCGTGAAGGTGTTTTACAAATTGAACAGCTGTAGTCTGCATGCATACCTTTTAAAACTAGCATGCAGCAAACGTCTCCAATTCGACAGAACACATTTGATGATAAACGCTAAGGAATTCGCTGTAATCGATACCATCGAATTGTATATTATCACGTTTACGTGGTCTAAAAACCCAATATTTATAATCGTAATTCGCACAGAAGCTCGACCGTAGAAATTTAAGCATGAACTGATGAAATTTACAACGAGCTTTAGGTTCGATTTTATCTTAGAGCCGTGTCAGATAAGTTAGTAATGTTACAGCTTTAGTACGATTGAGGAGTTAGCTGTCCATGGGCATCATGTTGATTGCAAAACGACGAATAGCACTGACACAGTAATTCACTGGGCAGTAGTCAAATATCAAGATATTTATTTTACCTAGCTTAGCCAAAACTTCTCTCCGTGGTTGAGCTCAAACGAAAACGACGACAAACGCGAAAACAACAAATTTGGATTTTGGTAAACGAATGAACCGGACGCGGTTTCGACGAGATGTACCCGGTTACTGCTCCGAAATTCGAAATAATGCCCCGAATACTTTTCGGTGCAGAATTCAATGGGCTTTGCAACGAGGTCTAGCAGAACAAATTCTGTTCATAGGTTGTCGAGTTATATTAATAATTTCGTCTCTTACTCGTCTAAACAACCGCTGCTTACGCTAGGTAGGGTTGTTGTCATTAATAGATTAACTCATGTACGAGTTTAATTCATCATTGTGTAGCCCAAGCATCAATAATTTCAACTCGCTTTCGCAACTATAAATTCCGTTCATCCGCTATAACGCGCCCGTTATCGTGCATGTTATTTACTATTGTATAATATAGGAGTTAACATTTAATTTTCTTCCATTTTGTAAAATAGTATTATTTTCCTGCCAGCCCTAAATATTGGCATGCGACCCCTTATTCGACTCGCCTATTCTTGGCGAACACAATGCGGCGGGTCTTTATCCAACCCTCCGTTGACCCGTAGTAACCCGCTAAAGTACGTCCTATAATCGTTTAAGTCCAATAGTGGGCATAAAAATTTTATCTCCAACTCGAAAGTCATCGAGCCGACTCCAAAAATACCCGGCCGGTCTCCGTCCGCCCTCTCGTTAACTCGGGACAAGCACAAATAGCGCCGCCATCTCCGATCAAACTCTCTCTAGTTGCATCATTTTAACACTTCTCTTAATTCTGACAGTGGGACAGTGGTATTACCCCTCATCTGAATCGCCTTTTCATGGCGAGTCCAACTTGGAGCATCGTTCTGTCCAGTCGTTAGGCCAGAAGAGCCTTCCAAAGCTCCCTATACTAATATATATAAATCGGCCCGCATGGGTCATGACCTAATATTGGACCTAAACCCCTTGTGTTTGTTATCAAGTGAACCCGTTTTTCGTCCTCGGACCGAATTTGACCCAAGCCCACCAAAATTCCCCCGGGAACCCTTTGCCACAGACCCTGTCTTTGCCCCGTTCTTTTCTGTTTCTTTTTTTGTCTCTCTCTATTCGACCTTTTCTGTCGTTCTTTTGTTTTGCCGTGTCGTGTTGTCGTCTCGCTTTGTTTCTATTCTCTTCCCGGCCGTCTGTCTGTTTTCTTCATCGTTCTTTTCTCTCTCTTTGTCCTTCCTCCATGTCTGCTTCTTACTTTTAATCAAAATATTAATTAAACTATTAATAATAATAATTAGTAATAGTTAATATATATGTAGATACAATGACAATAACAACAAAAGACCCCGAATAGACATATATATTTATATAATTATTACATATAAGTATACATAAAATAAATACAAATTATTACTAAATTTTGTAAGTTTTAGGAATTTGAGTTATACACAAGTATATAGGTATATAGAGGGCAAGGGGGTACGTTTGGAGCTCCGCGGTAGCCCCGGTGGGTCCAGGCGGGGGTGTCTTTTGGCGGGTGGTTCCCCAGTGGTGCCCTGTCCCTAACCCCGGGGAGGGACCCGTGCCGCGGCGCGTTCCCCTCCCGTGCGCGTTTGATGTCGGCGTTCTTTTTGGACTGGCTATAACCGAAAATAAAAACATCCACCAGCCAAATATATAAACGCGTAATGTTTACACGTTGGCGTAGGATATCTATAGGAATTTACTATACAAAAGTGGGCCAGGGTTCAAATATTTAGTATGGTTCAAATATACAGTATAGATGTGCTTCATATTGAGATTTGTTGAGTAATAGTTTAATTCTTGGAGTTATTATTAATATTTTATCAATTAATAACTTCGGCCCAATTCAAGCATTGTCTGGCTTCCAGACGTAAACAACGGATTACTCAGCTGAACACAAAGGAAAAATTTGAGTAGAAGTTTCAACTTCGACCCAAATCTGCAGGTGCAGATTCTTTTGGGTCGCGCCGCCGTTGGTTTACGGTAGGGCGAAGAAAACAATCTTCGAACAAAATTCTGATTGGATCTATAGTCTAGAATTGTTGAATCAAAATAAAATACCGACCTGTGTGTGATTGATTGTTTGGGAAAATCGTATGGAAGAGATAGAACCAAAACATCAAGGTCGGGCGTACCGCAATCGATAATCGAATCAGTTTGACTTCGACACCACGGAGTTCGGTCGACTCTACTGACCGGCTTCGTGGATACTTTAGCTAGTTTCAATGTGGTTTTTATTTTATTTCGTTTTGTACGTGGAGTGGTCGATCGGATAGTCTTCGACGAGGAATCCAAATGACGTCCCGTGTCATGTGAAGGGGTAGTAGCTGGTGCTCCTCGCCGGGATCAAAGAAGTAAGCGCGGGAGTGGGAGCTAGGAAGAACGAAGACGTGGGTTTAATTTCCCCGAGTTTAAGCCTATATCCGGATTGTTTGCAGGTAACAGCCCTAAAATTTTGAGGATGATTGTAGCAAATGAGCATCCCCTTGAGTTGACTTCTCCTTCCAAGGTCCCCATAGTTTTCGAATCGCTACACAAATTGTTTGTCTAGAACTACGGCTGTAAGAAATATTGGGATATCGAACTACGAGCAAAATTCATTAATCTTATTTGAATATTCGGCGCCCGGACCGCGATTGGGGTCGAATAAATCACGTCCTTCGGTAAAGAGGGCATGGGCCTTCACTGGCCCCTTCTGCCCCGGGCGGGTAAATTCAATCAATTTGTGAGTTAAGAAAATTTGGATATCAAGACCCGGCGCTTAAGCCAAAGCGTGACCCTCGGCCAGGGTCAAAATCTGCAGAAAATTTTTAGGACAGACTAAGCGTGAGTGTTTTTGGGTCAAAGCGTTAAACGTATGCTTTAACGCCGAAAGTTTCATTGCAATCCTCATCTGATTTTGTCATGGTTTCTCTTGGTATGATAATTTTGATGCAACACAATACTTTATTGATCTTATACATGCTCTTAGTAATTCTCTGTGCGCATTGTGCTGAAGTTCAAATTTCTAGGTCGAATGCAATAAGCTTGTTTTACTCCCAGTTAACAAGTTGATTATAATACCGACCAGAGAATAATTGAACCGCGTTGCCCCTGCCCGAAACTGCACCGGGTTAATACAGTGCTTCATAGCTATACATCAGTTCATATGAGTCTGTGAATTAACCAGTGATTATGTTCCAGTAAGGCGACTTCCAAGTGCACTCAGGGTCCGCGCCTACTCCCTACGATTCTTCAAGGCATTGAAATCACAATAAAACAACGCCCATAGGACGGCATCGAGCTTCGCCGTAATTCGCTCCACTCTTTGTAACATGAATTCATTTCGACGCTCACGCTTACTTCACCAAGGACCCATGAAGGGATATTATGGTCTGTTAAATCACCTAAGAACGTTGTTGCACCAAATGCCGATTACGAATGCAGAGGACGGTTACAATTTTATGTTTCTTGCTTCGGGGTTTGTCAGACTGTGTGCATTTAAGATTTTCTAGGATGTTTACTTAATCTAGCCGGAACCATCGGTTGAACGCAAACCCGTGCGTCTTGTACGATCCGGGAATGCGCCAAAACAACCAACGTGTCGGTTCGATAAGATCACCTGTGATAACCTTGGTAGGATAGTGCTAATAATTAGGCTCCGTTCAACAAATGATCATGGGCTGGCAAGTAATCATGGACGTCGTTTGAATGGAACCGTCATTGACCACTAAGCCTCCTCAAATCCCGCGCTCAGATAATCACCCAGTAAAATCTTAAGCTTACCTGAGCCATGGCTCTCATTGAGTACTCGTCACTCATTACATGGTCCCCACAGGAACATTCGGACTTCCTTAGGGATAGGTTAGCCAATTGACTGGGACATGCTCCCAGCCACGCAAAAATCGCATCTCTGACACAGAGTCTTAGGTTAGGATGGATAGGTCATTCACGATCCCGGTCTCAACTTCACTAGGGTTATGCACTGCACGCTGCGGTGGTAATCTACACAAATACGAGCTAAAAACTTAGTAACCTCAGAAATAGGATCATTAAAAGGCAATAGAAGTAAGCTTTTTCCCTCAGGCTTCAGAGGCTCTCGGCCTCATTGGGAACTGTCCATCGGCTCGATAACCGGCAGACAACCACTTCAGTGATTCAAAAGTTTTTATACTAGGAATAAATAAGACATTGTACCTCGTATTCGTCCAAGCGACGAGAGCCGACTTCTTCCCTCTTACCCACCCGTAGCTAAATATCCGACTCAATCGCCCGAGTTAAAGCCAAAATCTTCGCCCCGTGTAACTCCCCAAAACCCCAATCCAGTGAAGAAACAGAAAAAGGGGAGGCACCAGCCTTTCACCCGAGCTTCGAAGGCTCTGAACTGCCAAGGAGCGAAATTTGCTGTTCCGAGTAAATGACCGCACCACGGTACAGGTGCCGGCGAGTGTCGCAAGTCACCCATCGCGTCGCAAGTCACCCACCCATTTTGGCTTGGATATAGATAATATATAATATAAATTATGTATATATGCATATATGTGCGTATACATAAATATGTATCGCCTACATCTCCAGTAGGAAAACCCTCGGAGAAAACTCAAAAAAAGTGATCACCGTCACCCATGCCCCGAGCCATAGACTCGAGAAGAAACTGTCAGCGTGGAGACCACGCAGCGAAGGTTACTTACCTCTTTTGTGATTCAGTGGATCTGCCATCGCTGTGAAGCGATATACCAGGCGATCGAAACGTCAAGACAATATCCGAGGATCCCGGGTTTGAAATATCCGATTGACCATAGCTCGTAAAGGACTCCGCGATCAGCCAATCCCGACGAACCCCAAAATCGGTCGACTTACCAACCCCGATCCATGGTGCCCTTATGACCTGTTACCTGTTAGTAGCCACGTTGATTATATACGTGACTGTTTTGAAGCCGGTAATCAACAGGATAGTCAAGTGGTAAATATATATGGCAATTACGCAGCTTCAAACTTACTGATGTAGGATCGAAACACAGCTAGGGAAAGGACCAAAGTCCTGTTGCATTTTTTGGTCTTCATCACCCGGTATCTCTAAGCAAGGAAAATCTTTTGACCCCAACGGCCACCCCTTCATTTCAGGACACCGAATGAAAAGAACGCTAGCGACACCCGAGATTTTAATTTTGACCAAATGATTAACGATCAAATTCTCCTAGGATGTGACTTAAGCTAGGATAATGGTCCAAGATTCCTTTAAAGCTTATAGGCCGGGGCCGCTGCCCCGACCGGTCAAAAATGGCTACCCGATCCGAAATAATTGGCGAAGGCGAATGTGGAAACTCGGAAGAGACTGAAGGCTGAGAGATGTCCAAGCACTTCGTGCTTGGGCTAAATAGTAAACGCACGGGAACTTGCCCACATAGGAGTGACGGTCCCGTCTGTTATAAGCTTTATAGGTCAGAGACGTGCGCCGACCGTCTATAAATTGCAAAACGATCTGATATCGAATACGGTGGTAAGCGATCGAATAGCGCTGAACAGTGTTAAGAGTTCGAAATTTAATAGTCAAACTAAACTCTTTTGTTGACGGTATGAAAGTTTACTAGCGCCCCGTGGCCATTCTCTGCACATCTACTAGCCTACATAGTCCCTTATCGATGAAGCAAGTTCGGTCAAATCTTTCGTGACCGAGGGCACGCGTTTAATATCGAACTAAAAGCAAGATCTACTCATTGTCGAGAGAGAAATTACCAGAGGACCCGTTACGTCGGAAGGAATAGTTTTTATAACGACGAATTCATAATTCATTGAAGGTAGGGAGTATGGAATCTTGCAAGCCTCGCCGTTTTGATTGTCTATTATGTTAACTCAGTAGTTTGTATGTATAGTTTGTTATGGCTTTGTCAAAATTGATATTTCTTGGAAGAATTTTTTTTCGTGAAAAATTTTTTCCACTAAGGAGATTGATTTTTTCTAAAACGTGTCCCAAAAAAATTTTAGCGACATCGGATAAGTTTTAAGGGAGTTTGGGTTTTCCTCTGAGTGATACTTGATCGCTCTCGCTGCTCTCCTAAAAACATACCTTACTAAAATAAGTTACAAAAGCGATTGACAATCTGCTGGACGAACACGGAAAAGATGCGCGGGAAACTATCTCCAAAGCCATATTGAGTTGGCTTATAACCTAAACATATAGTGTCATATGTTAAAGTATGCATTCTAAAAGCGTACAATGTGTTCGATAACGTTTAATTCAAAGACTAGATTTACCAAGAAATTAAAGAGGTGAGTGATCATTTTTGAAGGCTACGGTGCCACAACGTCTAACACTAAAAAACTCGGCCCACATTAGGCATTAGGACAACATGTTAAGTTGGATTTATTCAAAAGTGCCTCTCTGGACAAATAACTACTGTTAAGACATTAGTTCCCTGTCATAACGAATGGCCCAGAGTATGGTATAAAAATTTATAACAATGTCACAGCTTGACTGCTGCGACAACAACCAGAAGGTAAAGTATCCTTGTTCAATTGTATTATATATGTGAATAAAGAAATTATTTTCTGTGTATCCGCATCGGTAAATGGAATCGTATATTCGTTGTGTTTGGTCTCAAACTAAATTTAAATTGCGTTCTCAAACACTTGATGACGGACAAGAAAACGACCAATGTAGCAATGTAACCCACACTTTCACGGAGCAAACTTTCATTAAAAAATATAAGTAGATGTATCTACTTTGTCAACTTATCAACATTCCGAAACTGTGCCCTGCGTAGATGCCTTCACACGTCACCGCAGTGCAATTACTACAGTAAGCCATGATTGCGCAAATAATAATGCCTAGATCTTACGATATACTGAAAGTTTCATACAGATTGTTTTTTGCAGTTTCGTTGACTTTTTAGTGTCTATAACCCATACAATGTTTATGATTTTACAACGTTTTACAACGACGTTTACAACTGTTCCATGGATAATCTACTTATTTATTTCATTTTTGCGAAAAGAAAAGCTTTGACGTAGCTATATCGAAGATAAGCTGTTCGATAACGATAGAGCATCATGTGCTTATCAACTGAAATTGCACCAACATCTCTTGTGTCGCCCAAAATATAATGACATCATCTAACTTAGTATATTTAGGTACTGTTTTCAGATTTATGCTGACGACACAACCGTAACGTCACAAATCAATACAAATACAACCGAATTTTCTCATCCCGATGATTTGTTATTGGACGACGTTGTGTGGGAAAATAACATGACTCGAGCAGAATACATGAAACTTTTGGAGCAGCAGATCGAAGCTAGAAACATTGCTGCATTTTGTAATATTTCTTTTAATCAATTACCACACACGCATTGTGCAAGGCGTGTAGTATAATGTATTTCCACAGATGGTAATCAAGGAGCTTCTTGTCACTTGTTTTGTTTTATTTTTGCGCAGTGAAAACAGGGTGACTTTGGCATTTCCGGTGCTGCGAATTCTTACATAGCAAATTGACACTACTTTACTAGCTTTTGAAAGAAGACAATTGTGTTAGCCACATTAGTTTTATTTTACGCGGCTAGAATGCGGATTCCCGGCAATTTAAACGATTTTAACGGTCATAAAACATGCAGTTTTTCCCTAAAAAAGGCCAATTTCCTTTTTTCTGACTGGACTGGAACCCATAATGAAGTTACTAGGATCGTATATACGCTTAAACAGGCATGTGCACATCGAAACAGCTGTTAAACTGTTATATATTTTGTTAAAGCAAAAATATGATAGATTAATACACAAAAATTAGAATTATGCCGCATTGGCACATAATAGGACCAGATTCGTGGAATAACTGCGGAAAACTTTGCATTAAGTCTAAGCCTAAGATCCATGCAGTGGATATACCATTTAGTGCAGTCTTTAATATTATAAACTTGTCAACCCTTCTGCTAGACCTACTACTTAAACTAATACGAAGATGAGCAAATTTCAACGCATCGCAATGCTAGAATAGATGCTTAAAACGTTGACACGACTAAGCGTTATATTAGAACATGTGCTTAACGTCAAGCCCTATAACCCAGGTAATAAAAAATTATGAAAGTTTAAATTGGTGCTAATTAGGCTATATGTATTTTTATCTTTTACCTTAGTGCAACCCTGGAGTAAAGTTCTGCTTCAGGCAAAACCCTGAATCTTACCCTATGCTCAAGAATTAAAATTACATCAAACATAATCAAAGTTAACACTTTTTTGAATAATGTAACACATATAAATACAGCTTACAGTGTGAAGCGATGCGTTTGTCGAGACTGTTTCGGAAGTGGGTTTGCACAATTGTTTTTACTTGTCACTTTGCGAGGTTGTTTAATGCACCGATCAATAGGTCATCTATGACGTACTGGGTAACGTACGAGGTTCGCACCCTAACGACCAAGTTCAATCGGGTGGGAAGGAGGTTAGGGGAATAGCTTTGGCTTGAGGGGAGAGGTGTTAGATTTCGCTCGAGTCGAAGGGCGGAGATATGTCTAAGGGTGGGGTCCCACCCTCTGATTGTACCCCACTATCAACACCTATATTTTACACAGGTTTTGAAATGGTATTAATATTTTAGCCGCTAAGAAATGGTTCGATCAAACTGTTTTCTATCAGATTGCTAGCTCGTTGCCGTTTAAAGCAGAAAAAGCGATACTTGATGGAATGAAATTTTTGGAATCTACAACGTGCTTGAAATTTGTAAGTCGCCACATTACTAAATAGGTGTACAAGGTACGTCGACCCAGTGGAATAGGTGGTCTTGGCGACGGGTACACGCGGCGAGTGGAGGATAAGTGTAGCATGAAAAGTCCGGCTATTTTAGGAAGAGCTAGTCCTAGCTCCCTTTTTACACCTAATATCTACGACGGCATGTCATATACTTATATGCACATGGGGAGAGGTAGATTATCCCCCTGCGGCTCGGATCTTCCAGGGACGACGCCGATCCCTCCAATGTAGTGTGAACCTTTCCCCGACGCTCCGCGCCTCCCCCCCCCAAGAGGCCAACGTGCGTTGCAAATGTTGTCATAAATTGGGCAAATAAGCAAAAATTAGGAAAATATTGGAAAAAATTGAAAAAATTATGAGTCCCAAAAAATTTCGAAAATTTATCAGCTCTGAAGTGCCGCCGCCGACCGACTAATCCTTCACCGAGGCACACGCTATCCACTTTAGGACTTCGGACCTCGTGTAAGTATGGCCATATAAATATTCAAAAGAGTGAGGCGTATTTCTCAGCACTTGCGCTCACTAAGTATCTATCATTGTGGAAGTTTTGTTTGCCAATAGTCTGCATCATGGTATACATTATGCACTTATACTATAAGTAATAACGGGACGCCGCTGCACTACGTAACCACCAAGTACTATTAGGAGCCCCGCTATCGTAACCTCAAGGGTGAGCATAATTTTTGATTTTACTCGGTCAGACCCGAGAAGCTACGGGGCTTAGCAAGTCGCAGGAGCGTTACACCGGACGTGTTAGATTCCTCACCCGATTGGATGCGCACGTAGTCTATGTTATACTACCTTTGAGGTCACCAGGGAGGTTGGCTCCGTCACCTGCGCATAGATCAAGAAATCCCTACCGTTATTCTCTAACATGGTCTCACTTGGAAGTTTATATTTTATTATAGCGAACATACATCTTTGAAGGTCGTTTTGTACTGAATTTATAGCCACTTTGGCCTCCCCCAGTGTCCGACCCCTGGGCATTTAACGTCTTATGACTGCTCAACTACTAAATCACTGGGTGGTTTACCGATTCCTTGAAAACTGTCGCATTTATATTCATGCTTATTTTTTAGGCAAAGAAACACGCTGAAGATTGCGGCCATTTGACAACAAGCCTAAAAACAGAGTTCAATATAAAATCAAACACAATACAACTATGCACTCAAGTGTATTACTGCGCACAATAGTGACGGCTAGAATAGACACGAAATAGCACGGTTGCGATTTGCGCCTTCTTAAACGAGCGTACACAATTAAAATGGATCTGTTACATATATATAATAAAACTCATGGTCAACCTGACACTACCATGTTCACAATACCATACGAAGGAACGAGATTGAACGCTCGTAGATACTGTTGCTAGGAACCCATATGTGACAGCAAAGATAAGTATATGCGTAGATTTTTACTTTCTAACTAAGGTATCTTATCACATCAAAAAAAATTTCTTCACACGTTTTCAGTTGTTTATACATGTTTATACATTTTTGATGTAAATGTCTCACAGGATTAATAAACTTGCCCCTCTGTGTTAGTTCAATGAATAAATATAAACGGTGCGCGGTATGTTTAGGAGGAATTTATAGCAGCACTGCATTAATTGCTTCACTGGAATTGTCCTTTACACAATGCCTATTACCTAGCTGAATTTTTCAGTCTAAAAGATAAAAGCGTTACAAATAATTTCAGGAACTACTGGCAACCATCGCGGTTCTAAATACCCACATTCAGCTTAAACCATCTGGCCCCGTAACATTTTCAAATTGTTGCTGGACAAACTCTAATCTTCAGACTCAGAACTTCCCTACATTAGTTGTAGCGACTTCTATGCTCGGTCTTCATTAGCAAAGGAAATTGTAACGCACAGCTCACAACATTTTTGTCTGATATCATTGTACCGATGTTTGCTAGTTAAGTCTTCAGCGATTGCTTCCGCACGCAGATACATCGCCATTGGCACCAGGAATGAGCTTTATATTTGTTGTGTTTGAACTTTTGATGTTTAAAAATACTGCTCATATTCTACTCTCAACGACGAGATATTCCTCTTGCCACCTTGGTCATACATACTCATACGAAGTAGGGTTGTTACAACTCTGAGGCGTCACACCCCCTCGTCATCAAGCGGCGACGTCTCCCACACCTCCTGAAATGCGTTTCGATCCTCTACTGGCAACGCTGCAGGCGCCGAATCTATAGTAGCATAAGGCGCGGCTACTCCGCTCCCCCCCCACGATAAACTCTGTTTCCAAGTGTCGCAGCAAGTAAAATTTTGAGACAACTATGCTCCTAAAGTACAAAAATTTGGGCGACAATTACTGACAGTTTTATCCGGACGGAAATTGATCGAACACGTGAAATCTCGCATGATTCTCAGCATGTTGTGACAGGCTGAGGACCGTTTCAGTTCATGCTGAGCTAAAACGCAATCAGAATATTATAGAAATCCTTAGAAAAATGATAGAAGTTTGATTTGGCAAATTGGAGCAAATTCCGCTTGACCAAGAGTATATTCGTTTGACCTAGCTAGTCGATGTAGGGGTGGGGAAGATAGCATAACCCGATCCTGCGACGTTGGCACTAAATGATATCTAAGAACGAAGAGTACCACTAAAAATTAGCAGTTCAGAGATCGCAGATCACCCTGTCGCAACAACAGGCGAGACGAGGACAACAAGAAATTAAAGAAACAAATAAGTGAGCAAAAGAAACAAATAAGTGAGCAAGAGTAAGGTTCTATTTTGCCTGGCCGCCCTCAGTGCTTACCAGTCTTGATAAACACCGATGATACAACAGGTTGTTGCACAAAAACAAGCTGCAAAGTGTACGGCGAAGCAAAATTAATAAATTGTAAATTTTATCCTGTCGAGGTGTTTTACCGACTTTGGGACTTGCAGGCCGAGTTGGCTCAGCGCTGTCAAAAGCTTTAATGATATGGACAGATCGAATCATAAAACGGAGGCATAATTTGGACGTGGAGAAACGGTATAAAACTTTGGACCACGGGAAAATTGCGAAAATTCGAGCATAATAAAGTAATTTAAATCAGATAACTTTTTAGGTCAAAATTATAAAAGCTTCCTTGAGTGTGGATAAGCGTACGAGTCGACCCAATTATGTTACATAGGCCTAGGGGTTGACTCTCCCTGGGTCACAACTACAAATCATACCCTATACTTGACACGAGTGCAACCAAAAAGGGCCAGGCCAACCACCCTGACAAAGCCCATCTACGGCTTAAAAAGCTAATCGGTTGTTTGGGACTAAGCGATACTTCTCCCTTGAGAATGGAGAAAGCCGGGGTCAAATGAGCACTGTTCCTAGGAAGCCGACGGTGCAGCTGCGTAACATGTCTTGGTTAGCGGGGTGGTTTTTGTTTTGGTCCGCCGGAAACGCAAAATTTTCAACTCTAGTAAACATACAGGTATCTACGCTCCTTATACCAGCGTTTGTAATGCGTTGTTAGCTGCTTAATAAGGCGCGAGAGAGAACGAAGCACGTGGCCGGTAAGCATAGTCTAGAACCTAACTAAAACTTAATGTTAAATTGTTCACTGTTTATTGCGTAGCTAAAATTTATAGCATAGTTCGGTAATGCTTATATCCCACGTTATAGGTGCAAACAATAAATATACACAATACTTCGATAGCATTATAACCTAACGGCTTGGAAGCATTCTGTATAGGTACCCGGCTGATAATATATGCATGCCTAAGCAGAGTCTAGCGTATGCATATATTAATGGTTAACGGGTAAATTTTACGTTCGTACCAGCCGCATTCCTACACATGCGACGGTGTCCGTGCTATTTTTGATATCTGGATTTACTTATCTTATTAACCTAACCCAGGAAAAATACAAAAAACTCTCAGATGCGCGAAGTATATATAACATCGCCGTAAAAGTGTAATACGTATCAGCACAATATTTCAAAAATAATATTATTAGAATTATTTATACCTTAACTCATTTATGCCTTGATTCATTGCCATTTATTAATTTAATACCATTAGTTTGTACGTCGCGTACTATTGCACCAGTCGGAGCCAGGAACGGAACCCGGGTTACACTACTGAAAAAGGCGTATGCAGATCGTTAAACTGACTATTGGCTGTTGTTCGGTTGCTTTGTTGAACCTCGCCTAGCAAACGATACCAACGCACGTGCAAATGTACACCACACGACAAAAAGGTTTAAGGCAGCACCGCACAATATGCCCTGGGTACATTTGTGACGATGTTGTGCATAGGTTTTTAAAATTATGTTTCAAAATTTTAACATTATGTTTAAAAACTTTGCATGTGTCTGTGGCATTTGCGAGTTCTGCAATTCATGACTTTTCCAGCTTGTCCTACATGATATATAAGAGTGTTTGGTACAATTGTTCAGTGTTGCAAGCTCGCTGAAACAACTATATAGTTAGTTTGCATTTTACTACATTCGTAGTTCGTACAGACTGAAGCGCTCGCATGTTGGCAAGTTGTTATATACGTAATACATTTTTTCTAGTAGTAAACGAATCATTGAGGTGAAATACGGCTTAAGCGATCCTAACGCAGCCAGTGTTCGCGGTAGTTGCTCTAGCTTATATTCCAACGGTAGTACTTGCTTCATTCATTAGCTGAACAGTCAGAGCCGTTTCAGAAGTACTTTCCGTACGACACGTAACTGTCCGACGGTACGTTCCCGATCGCCATTGTTGTTCGACGTACGTTTCCCGGACAGATACGTTCCGTTCCTTGTGTACTACCAAGGCGACCCTTGGGGCAGATACTTTGATACGTCGAAGACATGCTTACTAGGTTACAGCTACAACCAACACGCATATCTATCAATATCGCGGGGTTGGCATAGAAAGTGTTAATATCCTTACATTTTTTGCACATTTTCAGTATATCTTGTTTTAGCCATTTTTCATTTATCACAACTGCATTTTGGCTCAGCAGTGTTTACCACGGCCAGACGTACAAATATAATCATTAGTTTCCGGCTATGCCAAAAATAGCTGTCGATCAAGAAGCAGATACTACGCTCGGATAAGTTGGGTTTTCAGTTTCGCTAATTAACAAAAATTTTGCGTAGCAGGCTATATATATTAACAATTCTTAGTTTAATTATTCCAAAAAGTTTGTATGGTGTTAGTGTACAGACAACACAATATCATTAAGGTTGGTTTTTTGAGTTTAGCCGTTTCAAAATTATTATCGGATATGTAATAAAACAGAAAAATTACTTCACGCTGACTTCTTGACATAGAAGTGGTTGCCGACGCGGCATCTTGTTCCATCTCCGTTCCCTCGGTACGAAGTGGTTGCTCCTGCATCGCATAATGTCACCTCCCGCATGAATTAGTTTTTCTTGGAATACTCCTACCAACCGACACACCACCATATTCATGCAAAAAATCTCAATATATTTTTAAAAATTCTACTGCGAAATCTAATATTTGATAATTATGTATAAAATTTAATGTCAACAAAAAACGTAAGCAGTGCGACTGAGGATTTTGTTTGGTTTAGCACTGTCTGCTTAAAACTGAATTTAATTAATAATATCACCTATGAGGCAACTTAGCGGTTCTTCAGTTTCATAAACCTTGGCAACACTCAACACCCTTTTATGTTAAAATTGTATCGAGTGAACAAACCAGTATTTTAGGGTACTTGCAATAAAAGTTGTGAAATAAAAATTAACAGACTCATAGTAAATAATTGTATAAGCAACAAAAAACCTAAGCAGTGCGACTGAGGATTTTGTTTGGTTTAGCACTGTCTGCTTAAAACTGAATTTAATTAATTTAATAATCTCACCTATGAGGCAACTTAGCGGTTCTTCAGTTTCATAAACCTTGGCAAAACTCAACACCCTTTTATGTTAAAATTGTATCGAGTGAACAAACCAGTATTTTAGGGTACTCGCAATAAAAGTTTTGAAGTAAAAATTACCAGACTCATAGTAAATAATTTTCAAGAATATTTTGAAGTCTAATTTTTAAAGTCAATCTCACTATTTATCAGTCTAAGCTCCTATAGTTCTGCACGGTAATATTTGTGAAGCTATATCTAACTTTAACCTTAAAATTAGCTACTGATTTACTTCACATTTCTGGAACCAATATCATAGCAAGGACATTTTCATTTATTTTTCATTAGTGCTATGTCAATTCCACTACATGTTTTTATTTCAGGAGACAACATGTTTAAAGGAAAAACAACTGGAAATGTAAAGCAGACAGCTACCGACCAACAGGAGTTGTACGCCTATACCCTGTATTGATAGAATGACGCTCTGCACACTTTAAGCCTAATAGGCCGCAATATCATTGCGGTGTCCGCTATTAAATTTTCGGGTCATTTGAGCTACAGTGGTCTATTTTTCCACGAGTTTTTAAATGCTTTAGATAGCCAAATCACAATAGGTAGAGCGGAAGAATGTAACTAATCACACGAAACTGCCAGCAGTTAAAATACAGAAAACTAGCTACCACAACGTCATTGATACAAGGCATAAAACCGTTACACTGCCAGATAGATAATTTGGATTACGGCTTATAGCCTATCCAATGTGTCTCCGTAATAGAATAAACCCATGACAAAAACCATAGCATTTTTACTCAAAAGTGACGCAGCAGGAGAGGAATAACCTATTACCTAGAGTAAATCAAAGTTACCTTATAAAATTTTAAAACGACCATTTTTATATTTTAAAAGTGCAGATTTGCATTGCTCAATTGATTAACAGCAGTAAAACTGCCATTAATGACATATCAATATGCTAAACTGAATTTTTGAATTTTGTATGTATATAATAAAGAAAACTACATATAGGATGTCCCACCTAAGTGCTTCGATTTGTTTTGCCAATAATAGCACCAATTCCAAAGGGAATTAAATGACTTTTTGCTGGTCCTCTAGATTACTGTTTGGTGCTAGTTTGTATGAATTTCATTAAAATCGTAAAACTTAATAGCGGGTGGGAGTGACTAAAAGCGATACGCCCTAGTTTGCCACACATTCTTTCCGAGAAATGCGGATCTGCCCATTGCATAGAACATTTGCGCTTGGGACCCTAACCAAATAAGATCAATATCAAACAACATGATATTCAGTAAATATCCTATCGTTTGAGTCGGTTTTATTGCTCGCTTCAATCCTGCAAATCAACGGGACCGCCTACATTTTCAACCACAAGCTACAACCGTTCTTGATACGACAAAACGACTTTATGTCGCTATCAGACATACCTAAACGTTCGACTTCGGAACAAAACTTTTATTGTAGCACTTCAAGATAGCGTTAGCTGTTCACCGAAGCATCAAATATGAACGGTCCTATAATCCCATGACCTAAATAAACGCCACAAAATAGTCATGGGAGAATGGAGTTCATATTCCGCCACCCAATTAGGATGCTGCGTTGTTTAATAACGATGATTGTGTAGGTTGACCATCTATCAAGATGAAAATGTGCCTCGTCTAAGAATCCCAGTTGGCTGAGCTGGTCTGTGTTTGCTGATATTCGTTGCAGCTCATCCATAGCAAAGGTGTGGTGATTGGTGCGGTCTTCGTCATGCAATTTGTGAATAACCTGAATTTTGTAAAAGTGCCACTTTATATATTTCAAAATTTTTTGAATTATTCTGACATGACATTTTAAGCGCACAAGTAGCAAGGCGGGTAAATGGTATGTCATCCCGACCAACAGCGTAAAAATTAGGGGTGATGACTTTGCGCTACTGTAGCAGCAAATCCGATGAAGATTTTCTGGCCTAATTCTGGCACAAGAAATCCTAAACTTATGCTTGGTAAGGCTAGAATTTGGTTAAAATAAGTTGCATTATAAGAAAGTTATTCAAAAACAACATTGGATCACTTAGCTGGGACACCCAGTACTAAATGCTCAGATGGAACGCTTTAATGATAATAGTATAAAGGTCATTATCACATTATCAAAATAGTGGTATACAGTCATTTTAAAATTTCTAACAACTGTGATATATTTTATCATTTTTGCCTTTATTTACAAAAAAACCATTTTTTCTGCCTAAAATTTTTTTCAATACCTAAACCCGGTAGCTTTACATCATAATGTTAAAATTTAAAAAATGCTCACAGTGTCAAAAAATTCCGTGTTTTATGCAGTGAGTATTTTTGGTACTCACGGTTGTCCGAAAGCACGAATTCCCCAAATCGTTTATTAATGATAAGATTAATGTCTCAAAAATATTAAGAGGTAAAAGTTTCCACAAGAGCATAGTTTATCACCATACATATGTATATAATACGTTATCAGTTTTAGGTTGAGCGTACAACACAACGTGACTACGTGTTTTTTCTTAATGCTGGAAATGGATGCTGGACAACGCTTGGAAGAACCGGTGGCAAGCAACTCTTATCGCTGAGTAATTATATTTTTCTTTCCTATTGTGCTTAATATATTGTAACTGAAATCTTGGTACTCACGCGTAATACTAAAAATATCAGTTTGAGCATGTCCTATGTTAACCGTTTGGAAAAAAGTTAAGTGGTAAACTCAGAGTATCCGATATCAAATTACAATTTGATCTGAGTGCTATTCTATTCAACTTCAAGGATATACGTCTTTAAATTAAAATGGTTAATTTAAATATCATAGGGCCTTGTGTTAACACACAGCGCAGCACATATATTATATCAAAGCCTAGCGTAATTTGATTTTTTTGTTTTCACACCAGATCAGCGAGGCACGGGCTGTTTCAAACAACGGTCTGCCCTGCCCGGAACTGTAGCATCTCAGTCTAGCCCGGCCCGGCCTATTCGTTATATGGTGTCGGTCAAATATGACACTTGCTAAAACATAAAGAGAAAAGTATGATATATACTTGCTTGAACTCTAACATCTCTTTTGTGTTTTTCTGTTGTAGCTGCCATTACCACATCAAATTTCGAGCTTCCTTTAAGGCCAATCACTGTCTTTTTGATAAAGTTGATTGGCCAAGAATGATATGATCATTAAGGCTGTAGTGAAATACTGTACTGAACTTAGATTTTGGAAAACAGGATTAATCGTCAGTAATGGTATTAGACTGTAAATATCCACATTCACAGTTTCAAATATAACTTACGTGAAAGGCGTGGATTGTGCAAAGCCTAAAACAAACATGAACATTCTTCGGATATACTGTATAAGTAGTTTTGGGTATCGTTGTAGTCAGAACTGAACCCTATTTCGACAGAGGGTTTTGGGTTTCGTTGTAATCGAAACTGATCACTATTTTTGATAAAGGATTGGGGTATCATTGTAACCGAAACTGAACCCTATTTTCGATAAAGGGTTTGGGGTGTCGTTGTGATTGAAACTGAACCCTATTTTCGATAAACGGTTCTGGGGTAGGTTGTAAGCGGAACTGATGACTATTTTTGATAAAGGGTTGGGGTTTCGTTGTAACCGAAACTGAACCCTATTTTCGATAATGGGTTTGGGATTTCGTTGTAAATGAAACTGAACCGTATTCTCGATAAACGGTTCTGGATTTCGTTTTAGTCGGAACTGAATCCTATTTTCGATAAAGGGTATTGGGTTTCGTTGTAACCAGAACTAAACCCTATTTTCGATAAAGATTTTGGTTTTCTTTGTAACCGGAACTGATCACTATTTTTGATAAAGGGTTGGGATTTCGTTGTAACCGAAACTAAACCCTATTTTCGATAAAGGGTTTGGGGTTTCATTGTAACTGAAACTGAACCCTATTTTCGATAAAGGGTTCTGGGTTTCGTTATTACCGGAAGTGAACCGTATGTTGGATAAAGGATTTTGGGTGTCGTTGTAACTAAAACTGAACCCTATTTTCGAAAAAAACTTTTGGGTTTCGTTATAACCGGAACTGAATCGTATTTTCGATAAAGGGTGTTGAGTTTCGCTGTACCGGAAAAGAACCCTGATTTCGATAAAAGATTTTGGGTTTCGTTGTAACCGGTACTAAACCCTAAGTTTCGATAAAGGGTTTGGAGTTTCGTTATAACCGAAACTGAACCCTATTTTAGATAAAGGGTTTTGGGTTTCGTTGTAACCGGGACTTAACACTATTTTCGATAAAAGATTTTGGGTGGTTTCGTTGTAACCGCAACTGAACGATATTTTCGATAAGGGTTTTGGGCTTTGTTGTAACCGGAACTGACCCCTATTTTCGATGAAGGGTTTTGGGCTTCGTCGTAACATGAACTACACCCTGTTTTCGATAAAGTGTTTTGGGTTTTGTTGTAACCAAAACTTTAATCCTATTTTCAATAAAGGGTTTTGGGCTTCGTTGTAACCGAAACTGAACCGTATTTTGATAAAGGTTTTTGGGTTTCGTTGTAATCGAAACTAAAACATATATATTTTCGAATAAGGATTTTTGGTTTCCTTGTAACCAGAACTGATACCTATTTTGGGTAAAATGTTTTAGGCTTCGCCATAACCTGAACGGAATCCTGTTTTCGATATAGGAGTTTGGGTTTCGTTGTAACAGAAACTGAACCCTGTTTTCGATAAAAAGTTCTGGGTTTCGTTGTAACCGGAACTGAACCGTATTTTCGATAAAGGGAGTTGAGTTTCGTTGTAACCGGAAATGAACCCTAATTTCGGTAAAAGATTTTGGGTTTCGTTGTAACTGAAACTGGACTCTATTTTCGATAAAGGGTTCTGGATTTCGTTACATTTGAATCTGGACCGTATTTTCGATAAACGGTTTTGGATTTCGTTTTAGTCGGAACTGAATCCTATTTTCGATAAAGGGTTTTGGATTTCGATATAACCAGAACTAAACCCTATTTTCGATAAAGATTTTGGTTTTCTTTGTAAGCGGAACTGATCACTATTTTTGATAAAGGGTTGAGATTTCGTTGTAACCGAAACTAAGCCCTATTTTCGATAAAAGGTTTGGGGTTTGGTTGTAACTGAAGCTGAACCCTATTTTAGATAAAGGGTTCTGGGTTTCGTTATTAGCGGAAGTGAACCGTATGTTGGATAAAGGATTTTGGGTGTCGTCGTAACTGAAACTGAACCCTATTTTCGATAAAAAGTTTTGGGTATCGTTATAACAGGAACTGAATCGTACTTTCGATGAAGGGTGTTGAGTTTCGCTGTACCGGAAAAGAACCCTAATTTCGATAAAAGATTTTGGGTTTCGTTGCAACCGGAACTAAACCCTAAGTTTCGATAAATTGTTTGGAGTTTCGTTATAACGGAAACTGAACCCTATTTTAGATAAAGGGTTTTGGGTTTCGTTGCAACCGGGGCTTAACCCTATTTTCGATAAACGATTTTGGGTGGTTTCGTTGTAACCGGAACTGATTCCTATCTTCGATAAAGGGTTCTGGGCTTCGTCGTAACCTGACCTGAATTTTGTTTTCGATAAAGGGTTTTGGCTTACGTTGTAACCGCAACTGAACCATATTTTCGATAAAGGGTTTTTGGTTTCCTTGTAACTAGAACTGATACCTATTTTGGGTAAAGGATTTTCGGCTTCGTCGTAACCTGACCTAAATTTTATTTTCGATAAATGGTTTTGGATTTCGTTGTAACCGCAACTGAACCCTTATTTTCGATAAAGGTGTTGGGTTTCGTTGTAACCGGAACTGAACCGTATTTTCGATAAAGGGTGTTGAGTTTCGTTGTAACCGGAAATGAACCCTAATTTCGATAAGATTTTGGGTTTCGTTGTAACCGTAATGCGTGAGTAAACTTAAGGTGACCCCGCCAACCATCCTATTCTGTCATTACCGATATCGAATCGCCAACTGTTGTTACGGAAAACAGGCGTAATTTCATTCGGTTTTTCGCTAACCGAAAATTGGCAAAATCAAATCAAGTGCCAGAAATTATACCTTGTGTTGCAACAGAATTTTGGCGATTTCAGTTTGCAGAAATTCTGTTCCCTAATGTATTATCATTTAAATCTGGATTATACAGTGTTCGCGATCAAATTTAATGCAAAAGTGACGTCACAATCAAATCGGCAAATTTTCGTTCTCAAACATTCGGGTAATTTTACTTCAATTTTCGCGAACACAAAATGGATAGATTTCAATCGCTAGGGATGTGTTCGCGAACAGCTTTACGTCGAATTTCAATCGCCAAAAAGCTTCCGTAACAAATTTTATCCAAAAATACAAAATAGGATGGTTGCCAGGGTCATTTTAAGTTTAGTCGCGCATAAACCCTATTTTCGATAAAGGGTTTTGGCTTTCGTTGTAACCGCAACAGAACCATATATTCGATAAAAGGGTTTAGGGTTTCGTTGCAACCGGAACTGATCCTTATTTTCGATAAAAGGTTTTGGGCATCGTCGTAACCTGATCTAAACACTATTTTCGATAAAGTGTTTTGGGTTTCGTTCTAACCAAAACTTTAATTCTATTTTCGATAAATGGTTTTGGGCTTCGTTGTAACCGAAACTGAACCCTATTTTTGATAAAGGGTTTTGGGTTTTGTTGTAACTGAAACTGAACCCTATTTTCGATAAAACTTCCGGATTTCGTTGTGACCGGAACTGAACCGTATTTTCCATAAAGGGCGTTGAGTTTCGTTGTAACCGGAAATGAACCCTAATTTCGATAAGATTTTGGGTTTCGTTGTAACCGTAAACCCTATTTTCGATAAAGGGTTTTGGCTTTCGTTGTAACCGTAACTGAACCATATATTCGATAAAAGGTTTTGGGCTTCGTCGAAACCTGAACTATAACCCTATTTTCGATAAAGGGTTTTGGGCTTCGCTGTAACCGAAACTGAACCCTATTTTTGATAAAGGGTTTTGGGTATCCTTGTAACCAGAACTGATACCTATTTTGGGTAATGGGGCTTAGGCTTCGCCGTACCCGGAACTGAATCGTATTTTCGATAAAAAGTTCTGGGTTTCGTTGTAGCCGAAACTGAACCTTATTTTCGATAAAGGATTTTAGGTTTCGTTGTAACCGGAACTTAATCCTATTTTCGTTAAACGATGTTGGGGTTCGTTGTAACCGAAACTGACCCCTATTTTCGATAAAGGGTTTTGGGCTTCGTCGTAACCTCACCTGAATTCTATATTTTCGATAAAGTGTTTTGGATTTCGTTGTAACAAGAAGTTTAACTCTATTTTCGAGTTTTGGTTTCATTGTAACCAGAACTGATCCCCATTTTGGGTAAAGGGTTTTGGACTTCGCCGCAGCCTGAACTGAACACTATTTTCGATATAGGATTTTGGGTTTCGTTGTAACCGGAACTGAAACCTTTTTCGAATAAGGGCTTTGGGTTTCGTTGTAACCGGAACTGAACCGTATTTTCGTTAATGGCACGTACTGAACGAATCAGAACAAGCAAAGTTGTCTACTAACTAAAGCTATTCATGTTTTTCAAGCTGTATAGAAACGGCTTATATGCTTTCGAGTCTAGTTATCCGCACCTAAATGCCTATCCCCGATATTTATTGCAGTCACGTTTAAAGCCTTCAATAGCTTGAAACTCTTCAGACAAAGATTGCTGGTCAGTTGGAGTTGTGGTACACGAATTAATGCACGTTCTTGGATTCGATCATGAAATGACTCGTCCAGACAGAGACGACTATGTTATTATTCATGAAGAAAATATGAAGAAAGGCGTCATTGAGCAATTCGCACAATATCCTGTACAGACAGCAACTACACAAGACCTAGAATACGACTACAGAAGTGTAATGCATTATGGGGAATTTTCAGGAACGTACGTCCGAAAGAATATATTGGCTCATGTTACCTTTAGAGGCAGGACGTTATATAGTTTAGAAAAAATAGCTTAGTACGGCGGTTCGAGGTTCGATTGGCAGCCCGCGAATTAATATTAGGTATAAGGCTCAGTGAAAAACCTTAGCTTAGTCAATGGGTCAGGCTCAGGCTTAGCTTTTTTATATACAGAACAGCAATGCATGCAATTCACTTCCGCCTCTGAAAGTCACATTCGCCAATAATTTTATTGTTTTTCGGTTTTAAGAAAATTTCATTCTATATCAACCCGCACGTATACAAAATGCACACTCTAATGAGGTCGGTCAAAATATGACACTAAACTATTTCTTACAAATTATAATGATAAAATGTCATTGTTCTTCATACTCAAATGGGTAAAAAGATTAGAGTGCTGTAGCCACATCTTTGTTAAGATTTAACATAGGTGTTGAAGATCTGTCCACTTGATGGGGTGGGCGTAGATGGCCTGTCGGGATTTGTCTTCGGGAGATGGGGTAGGCAATGGGGGTTATTTTTCAAATATATAGGAACTAAATTGTTTTCGCACTTTTGCTAAAACTTTCCCTAATTTTTATCGATTTACGACAAAATTTTTCTAATATCTTTTATTTTTTGATCATTTTACCCATATTTTTAAAATTTTGATTCGATGGGTTGTGGGGAGTGGGGAGTGGAGCTTTCATAGGGAATAGATTCGGATTAGGGTAAGGGGTCAGACCCTTGGGGGATAAACCTCGCTACCCCTTATTAGTGTTGCGCAACGGACATGAAAGTCAGATTGTCCGTTGACGGCCTTAGGCCGGCGTTACCAATTTTTTGTCATTGACAGTTACAAAAGATATTTATTCAGAAGTTACGGGCCGTTACTCGATCGGTTGTGGCGTATACATTTACTACTGTATAGTAAGCGATTTAAAACACACTATTGGAGTATTTTGAAGCATATATAATCCTGTATAACCAATATGCAATGATTTTGTGCCGAGCTAGTACTGTCTTGTCATATTTAACCATATAATACACATGTATATTATTTAAGCAAAAAGCGTCAATGCTTAATGATAGACCTCAAAGTCGGCCATCACCCACGACCAAATATATCGCAGTTTTGTTACAGTTAGCCTAAATGAAAGGTTCGGCATTTAACCGTACCTTGTGTAAGACCCTCCAGTATGAGATGATTTTTAAACAATTTCTGAAGAAGTATTTACAGTACTAATTAATATCACGTAGTGAGAGATACTTGAGGCAGTCAGGCTTCTATTTGAAGTGGCCCACCCATTGAGCCGCCAGTTGAGCCGTCAGCCGGCGGTTAGCCGTCGGTGAGCCGTTGACCGACGGCCTACCGTTCACCTTTAAACCGGACCGTTGCACACCACTACCCCCTATCGACCCTATGCATATATACAAGGTATGGCGCATTTACCTCATGCATGGTCGCTGCTGCTATTCAGTCAGTGCAAGAGTACAGCTGTTGTTCTTATTTTTAGCGGCACCAGCGGAGCGGGCACTGCTATTCGATGAGGGCTAATATTTTCGTCAGATGTCAATCATAAGAAACGACAACATAAAAACAGGACCGGCATTCCTAACTGAGTGAAAAAGGACTGAGTCTGGTTTGTAAATGTTGAAGACATCCATGACGAGACAAAACATAAAGCAGTCGAGAAATCACTTATCAAACTAAACACTGCTTCATCTATACATGGCATCGACCGTATCGGCACAGTGTGATACTGTCGTAGGTGTTTTGAATCGCGCTGCTATTCGTTGGATTAAATGGATGCCGATGACTAGTGACTTGCTCTATCAGCGCCTATTTAACCAGCTCAAACCAAAAATAAACTGTAATCCGTCTCGGGAAAGGTACGTACGGCATAGAGTTCTGGCCATAGTAATAAGCTTTGTGGATGCTGCTTGGTGATTCATTTCGAAATGCATATATACAACGTTACCAAATATAGACCTAACAACAACTAGTCTAAAAGCTGCATGGCATTTTGCATGCGT
This sequence comes from Trileptium ribeirensis, assembly GCA_030248225.1. NCBI lineage: Eukaryota > Metazoa > Nematoda > Enoplea > Enoplida > Thoracostomopsidae > Trileptium > Trileptium ribeirensis. The sequence goes on from JASANE010010356.1 coordinate 36,659, forward strand.
CAATTTTCCTCAAACACATCTAAATTTTCGCAAAACTAACACGAATTTGACACTTTGATTTAGGTCATTTGAGGTAACCCAACATTTTAGGATATAACTCTTGCCAGAAGTACCGGATGGAAAAATATAGGCTACCATCATGCAAAATCCTTCCATCGAGAGGTACAAATATGCTGTTACGTATTTTTTGTCAGAGTAGCAGTTTTCGAGCTATGAGCAAAAGTTTAAAAATACACGAAAAAAGACAAAATTCCAAAATTTCCATTAAGTGAGTTTTTGTTTGACAGTGATGAACCCGTAAAACACGTTCTTTTTAACCCCGCAATAACTGCGTTATTAACCTTGCGGTGCCGGATCCAATTTTGGTAAATTTTTACGCCAAAAAATAGTAATGTTCGCCGCTTTCTCAATATGGAATAGACGTGCGGATGTCATTAGAAAGCGTCTTTAGGCTTTCAGAAACAATTGTATTTGCATGGTATGCATCAAGAAGAGAAGTTTTGAGTGCCCTACAACGTAAATAAAACTTTTTAAATTATAACTTTGTTTAAAACTTGTGATACGTAAATTTCAAAAGTTTTCATCTTAGTCATTGGATGAAGAAATAGAGTTCTACCATTTTGATATGAAATTAATATGACCGTAGCATTGTCATTAAAAGTATTTCCTGTGTATAACTGCTATATTGAAACGTTTAGCGAACTCAGGGAACTGAACTTGGAACGACAAAATGGCGCAGAGTAATCACATTGGCTCCGTTTCCCCTCGCATTGCGAGTTATTAGTTTATTGTGTACACCATGTTATAGGGTTGCAGATTTACAAAATATTAGATTTTCTTGTTTATTGCTAAGACGTACAATGATTCAATGACGTTTTTTCCTAACTACCGCTGGGTCTTTAATGCACTAAATTCGTCAAAAATGCGCAATTTTTGTACCAAATTCACAGCTTTCAGAAAAGAAACATAACGCATTATGCTATTTTGCATAAATACATGGTTACCTAGTTGTGCTTTTTAGCTATGTCCAAGCTGGAGTTTCAAACACATTTCTGATCGTTTCTGCACCATAATCTTGAAGCGACTCTTATAATGGCTCTGTATAACATACTAAACGTCCCAGTCGGCGAATTCCCAACAATAATAAATTTGGACATTAATGATACTTAAGTATATGGAAAAAACAAAATTCAAAAATGAACTTATACCCGCCTATCATTGGCCCTTTAGTGCTTATATTCGAGAAAAATACGCAATTTTTGTACCAAGTCGACAGTATTATACAAAGAATGCATAACCAATTATACTATGTTGCCACAAAAATATAATCATCTAGTTATGGCTTTTACTTATTTCCGCTATGTCTAACCTGAAGTCTGCGACGCCGACGGCGTAAAAGCATTTCTGTTCGTTTTTGCATTATAACCTTGTGGCGACTAAAATGGCGATTTATTACATATTTAGGACTCAGGATTCTGTTTCTGGTCTTTCTATTGTGTTTCTCTTTTTATTATAATTAAAGTTCAATAATTTGTACGGTAAGTAGAAATTTGCTGACCTAGGCACTTAGTACGTAATAATTTCGAATGAATTAGCTGCCACAAGACAAATATAAGAAATGAATAGAAATTCAGTGCAGAATCACAAACTTTAGCGTGGTCATAGCCATAAGTAATAAATGGCACAACTAATGGGCTATACCTATATTTCTCCCAAAATAGTATAATAGGTTATCTTTTTTATATAAAGCTGTCGGCCCATGTTAACTTTACGGGCCAGACGTTATATACAAAATTATACATGTTCCTCGAATTAGTGTGCTAAAGGCCCAATGGTAGTTTCGAATATATAACAACAAATCGTGTCACTCATATTCATAATACATACTAAACTCCTCAGTCGACAAATTCCCAATTACCGTAAAATTACCAAGGGCCCAATGGTAATTGGGAATAGCTTGGGTATGATGATTCTGTTTCTGTTTATGCTTGTTGTTTGATTGAATGAAGATTCAGTTTCTCCTTTTTTCAGTTATCATTAAAGTCCAACAATTCTTACAATAGTTGAGAATTCGCAGAACAAGGCGCTTAGTGTATATAATACCAACGTCTTACAAGCAAAATCATTTCGCAATAAATGTTAACACCTCAATTACTAGGCTAAATATCACCCTACTGGGCGTCTGGGATAAGAGAGGGAGAAGTGATAGACATTTATTTGGCCAACTGAAACCGGCATCGGCGATCTCTTGCTTGAAACGCGACATCTTCACTGTTTTTACGCCAGATTTTGAATAGAAAAAGTTTCACCACCAGGATTGAATGCTATAGGTGAATGTAAGCCAAACGTCATTTACCAAATAAAATGCCGTAAGTACATAGGTGTCGATGGAGCTAGGTGTTCGTCCCCAAGGGTCAGACCCTCCCTCAAGTTCTATGTGCCCCCCAACCATCCTCTTAAATCACCGTGGATAATTTAAGCAAAAATTGGGGTAACACCAACAAATGGGTTCAAATTGGAAAAGTGGCATCTACCCCCTACGCCCCTGAGACCTCCCTTCAGTCCAGAGGACCCCTCCCCACGCTGGCAGTCTACATCCCTCCTAAGTCGATGGCATTCGACAACTGTGAAGGAACAAACTAAGTTATATTTGGTATGCTATCAATTCACTGCCCATATGCGATCACATTGTGCAATAGTATTGTCATTTTTACCAAAACAAGCATATGGCAAAATAAATCCAACAAAAAATTACTAAGCCTATAGTTTTCAATTAGTAAAATTAGCGATTCGGCTCAGACGTTTGCATGTCCGAAAATTGTTGTAGTATGCTATGAGATAAGCACTAAACAAAAATATTTTTAAACATAAATTTGTTAAAATACCATAGACTTCAAAATTAATTTTCACATTTAATCATTCGTGTTTTAGCAAAAATAAGAAACCAACCATGACACCAATTCAAAAAACATACCCAGACGGATCACCGGTACTAATTGGGTTACTCGAAGTATCTGAGCTAGACAAGCTTCGAATCAACAAGTATTATGGATGCCTCGATGGATGTAAGTATATAATTGTGTCAATACGAATTTGTAAAACATTGTGGCAAGCATTTTATGTATGGTTCTATATGTTTGACTATACATACTCTAGCGATGTTTCCTCTTTACCTCTCTCCTTAGGTCACAACGCCACCCACCTACCCCCCTTCCGAGAGGCTCAGCTACCACTGACAGGTCACCCGGATCCCCCTGGAGGCGCCGAGCACATTGGTGCTTTTCGCGGTCAGAGCACGTTCCCATAGGTTCTTTTCCTACCGCCTACGACCTCCACGTCGACCGCCCGGACCATCTCTGGGAGGCCGAAAGCGTCCCCCCCCCCCGGGAAACTGACTATACCCTGGGACCTGGCATTTCGGCCCACGTATGTATATATATGTAAACAGATAGTTTTTGCTACGATATAAGGTTTCAGCCAAATGTGCTCAGAGCCAACTTAATTATATCCACAACCAAGGATCTGATGTAAATCAAAATGAAGTTTTGTTTTCCAAAAAAAAAAATAACCGGAATACAGACCTAGACATTTGGTCCTAAATTAATAAATGCAAAATAAGACACACACGATGATACCTATCGAACCAAACCTAACTTTACAGGAATTGATACAGTCAAAAATGATGCATGAAAATCCGCTAAAACAATTTAATTCCCCCAATGCTAAATGAATCAACCCTTATAGCTTGTATTGTCGCTCCCAAACAGGTTGTACGCCTCACCTCAATACGGTAGCGCAGTTTAGCGTGCAATACGGTGTACGTGCATTGTGGTTCAGACGGTTTGAGAGAAGCATTAAGAATCCGGGCAAACAGTTCCAACAGTGGTTGGAGTATGTGAGTTTAAGTCAATCAACCTGGATTCAATTCGAATAGTAGGTAATCGCCTGCTTAGTATAATACGCAATAAAAATTAAATCATTTAATTTTAAATTTCCTATCACAGTATCTTACACTGCTAAGGTATTCGGAAAAAGCCTTTAATTCACCGCTTATAAAATCTATTATTATAGAGCCAAGCACATATTATTTGTAGACCAGAAGTTCTAAAGTAGAAATTTCCCTCGATCTATCAAATAAATTTGTGGCAAACTCTCTTTAGTAAAACATCATACGATTTCTACCTCTTTGTACTCAGTTTGTTTTATTGTTTTCTTTATTTTTATTGTATGAAATTATTATTCGTCTTATTTTATATTTTCCAATACTAACACATAGATTTAAATACTTAGGGCAGGTTTATTTATTTTACTATAAGCCATTGTAGCACCAACACCAAGTCCGCCAAAGACATGCGGTGTACATGAAGATTCGTCACTGGGAAACTGTGCTTCATATGTTGCCAGAAATGGCTGCTCGAGTCCGTTTATAAAGGGACGATGTCCGAAATCATGTTCGTCAGCGAAAGCGATTGAACGCACTTCTGAGCAATGTCAAATTGAAATTGATAGAAGTCGCTGTTGTGACGGTTTTGTTATTGGATCATGCTTTGAAAAATGTATATAGATTCGTGAGTACAAAACCATCGTGGGCATTCTTATACTGCAATTAAAATTCGGAAAAATACATCATTTTGCATTAAACCAAGACCTTTTACAAAAAAGAGACAACCTATAGCAAACACAAACAAATATGGTTTATATACTTGTACTTGTACGTTTTACAAAACGTTAGTGAAGTCCTTAGTAGCAAACTACTGATCCTTGTTGTCTAAATATGTTTTCGACAATTTGCAAAAATCTTTAAAGCAAATTTTCGCTACCTTCACACATACGGCGATTTTTACTACATGGGTAAGTGTTATGATGTGAATATCACATTCACAGTAAGAAGTTGGTAAATGACCGATAGAGATACTTTTATCTATATTATATTTGTCTCAAAAAATGCGCCTCACCCGTGTACCACCAAATTTTACGAGCCATAGTTTGATGAGTATGGTGTAAAACGTGTGCAGTGGCTCTGTGAATAAACTGTTTCTTGGTCTTGGAACCACGTCGGGATCTGGTATGCATTCTGACCACAAATTAATGCGCAGGTTGTAATGACCTATCGTGTAGCGCTAAAGCTAAACCACCTATTTGTGCAGCCACTCCAGCTATTGACCTGGTGTGTGGTGTCTGAACTACGATCTCTGTTATTCCACCACTATATTTTTTGCATTCACCATAAAACTAAACTGGTATTCTACGCCAACTCTGACACAGCGAATTGCTTATCTTTATTGTTGATGTTGTTGATTGGTTCCTTACGAAAAATATGTCGTAGAAGACTAAGCTAGATATACCGGGCGAAATTTGAACTTATAGAGGTGTCATTAAATTATTGAATGCGCCGAATTGGGATGGATAGAGGTGGTAATTCAGACATTATACACCAGGTAAATAACTGGAATGGCTCCACATGTAGGTGGTGTAGCTTTAACGCTACGCGATAGGTTATTATAACTTAAGCATTTGTGGGCAGAATGCATACCAGATCCACATGTGGGCCACTAGATTTTACGAGTCGTTTGATGAGTATGGTGTGAAGGTGTGTAGTGGCTTTGCAGATAAACTGTTGCTGGTCTTGGATACACGTCTGGATCTGGCATGCATTCTGACCACAAATGCGTAGGTTGTAATGACCCATCGCGTAGCGTTAAAGCTACACTACTATTTGTGAAGCCACTCCAGTTATTGACCTTGTATGTGGTGTCTGAACTATGACCTCTACTGTTCCACCACTATATTTTTTGCATTCACCATAAAAGCGAAGTGGTATTCCACGCCAGCTCCGAATCAGGGAATTTCTTATCCTTATTGTTGATGTTACTAATTGGTTCATTACGAAAAACAAGTCGTATAAGACTTAGCTAGTATACCCGGCGAAATTTGAACTTATAGAGGTGTCATTAAATTACTGAATGCACCAAGATGAGATGGAAAGAGGTTGTAGTTCAAACATCATACACCAATTAAATAACTGGAGTGGCTCCACACTTAGGTGGCGTAGCTTTGACGCTACGCGATAGGTCAGTACAACCTACGCATTTGTGGGCAGAATGCATGTAGATAAACTGTTGCTGGTCTTGGATACACGTCTGGATCTGGCATGCATTCTGACCACAAATGCGTAGGTTGTAATGACCCATCGCGTAGCGTTAAAGCTACACTACTATTTGTGAAGCCACTCCAGTTATTGACCTTGTATGTGGTGTCTGAACTATGACCTCTACTATTCCACCACTATATTTTTTGCATTCTCCGTAAAACTAAACTGGTATTCTACGCCAACTCCGACTCAGCGAATTGCTTATCCTTGTTGTTGATGTTACTGATTGGTTCATTACGAAAAATATGTCGTGTAAGACTTAGCAAGATATAACCGGCGAAATTTAAACTTATAGAGATGTCATTAAATTACTGAGTGCACCGAATTGAGATGGTAAGAGGTCGTAGTTCAGACATTATACACCAGGTCAAAAACTGGAGTGGCTCCACAAGTAGGTGGTGTAGCTTTGACGCTACGCGATAGGCTATTACAACTTACGCATTTGTGGGCAGAATGCATACCAGATCCACATGTGGGCCACTAGATTTTACGAGTCTTTGATGAGTATGGTGTGAAAGGTGTGTAGTGGCTTTGTAGATAAACTGTTGCTGGTCTTGGATACACGTGTGGATCTGGCATGCATTCTGACCACAGATGCGTAGGTTGTAATGACCTATCGCGTAGCGTCGAAGCTACACCACCTACGTGTGGAGCCACTCCAGTTATTGACCTGGTATGTAGTGTATGAAGTACGACCTCTCCATTCAACCACTATATTTTTTGCATTCACCATAAAAGCGAACTTGTATTCTACGCCAACTCCGACTCAGCGAATTGCTTATCCTTGTTATTGATGTTACTGATTGGTTCATTACGAAAAATACGTCGTGTAAGACTTAGCAAGATATAACCGGCGAAATTTAAACTTATACAGATGTCATTAAATTACTGAGTGCACCGAATTGAAATGGAAAGAGGTCGTAGTTCAGACATTATACACCAGGTAAACAACGGGAGATGCTCCACACGTAGGTAGTGTAGCTTTGACGCTACGCGAAGGTTATTACAACCTACGCATTTGTGGCAGAATGCATACAAGATACACACGTGGATCCCAGACCAACAACAGTTTATCTACAAAGCCACTACACACCTTTCACACCATACTCATCAGTAGTCTAAAGAGCTAGTTCGAATGTCCACACGATTTAAGATTTTATAAATTCAACTTGCGTCACTTTGTCTCTTTGCGTCCAGCGCTGTGTGTCTCGGGCACACACTACACTCGTACGCACAGGTATACTCATGAATCTATGAATAGACGAAAGACGAGGTTCTCAACGTGCCGCACGTTCCGATAACTCGCAGCGTGGATTTATCTCGTGGCGCGGGTTGCACCCTAAGCTGCAAGAAAGTTTCTAAATATTTTATATAATGCTTACTCCCTTACGGGTTTCAAATGGCGCCACTGTGGCTCCCGGAAACTCCTTCCCTGAATACGTAACCACAATTTATCTCTGGGCACTATGGCCATCAAATCAAGATTCCTGTACAGCTTGAACTCTACTTTCTGTACGTCGAGAGATGTCCGACTGATCGATGACAGGTCCATAACACCACAATCTCTATACAAAAAGTCCCTTGGGGTAACAACATCGCCGAGCTTTGTTTTTGTACTAATCCAAACAGGAGAAGGTAGCAATTCGCACCGAAACCTAAGTCAAGTTAACCACAAAGCACTTTGTGTCCACCGAGCTATCAACACCCCACTGTCCCTACATCCAAACGGGCCCACGACAGTTCTCCGTATTTAGATTTATATATATTGAATCTTCAATCCCCGTCATGCCGCACGCCACGGGAATGCATCAACAGCTGTTAAATTTTGCTTAGGGACGGCAAAATGATTCCTTGGAGTGTATATGGGAGACTCGGCTAATCCCGACAGTTCAGTTTGTCAGGGTAATCCCGACAACTGCTAAAGTCAGTTCCTTTTTTTGTGATATTAGATGCAAGCTATCAGTACAAAACTTTAACGAGTTGTATATATGTGTGATTCATAGATACGTTTAATTATATTTATTTTTTAGGTTTTTTAACCTGTTTTATAGCTTTATATAAATATCATGAAAATTTCGAATAAAAAAATGAAGAACTGTGGCCCGAATGCTAAGATTTGCAGGGCATTTTGAGTATGAAGTCGCAGCAAAAGCTAGGCATGTTTGGTATCGGCAGGCGGCCGTGATGTTCTGCATCGATTTGTATGCCTTTTGAAATGAAATTTAGTACTAATCATGTAAAAATGGTATTTTTTGAATTGTTTATTCCCGACACTTGTACTATATTCCCGACACTATGTTGGTTTATTCCCGACACAATAGCTTAATCCAGACAGTACAGTTTAAATATGGCAAAATTATCTTAGAAATGAATAATCATTTCTGACGATCGCATTTTTAATTTCTGCTGCAATTAAAATAGGTGCCTTTATCAGTTCAAGTTACGTAGATCACATACCTAAAGAAGCACATGATTTTATATCTGTTCAGATACCTTTTCCTTGCACGTGTAATACCTAGTAGTTGTGCAGTCTGTCCATGCAATGTGACATAACATGCCTGTTGAATAAGAACGTTTTTGTAAACTCTTACGGCTGACAATTATTCCAGGAAATTTTACGAAACGTTTTCGTAGAGAAACTGCGTGAAAAACATTGCATTGTGTATTTTCCTATTACGCCTCTTGACCAAAATTAATGTACTACAATAAAATATTACATATGAATTTGTCTGTACTAAAATGTGTTGTATTATAAACACATTCTCTAGATCCGCGTTGCAACTTTATAAACTCATTCTCGAGACGTTCCCCGTTTTGTTTTAAACATTCACTTTCAATAAATTGCTATTGCTGGCACAGTAGTCTTCAACTTCGAAAAAGTTTTGTAAGCTAAAAAATCTTGTATGGATCAAATTCCGGCTCCCGTAAGCACAGTCCATCTTTCTGTGGTTTGTCGACAGGATCAAAATTTGACCTTTCGGCTTCGAGCTGGAGTCCCACAGTTCTAATCAAATCAAAAAGCCCTGGTGATATTCTCCCAAGTTAGCTGGAGAGTAGATGTTCACGATGTTCTTGAAGTCACTTCAACATACCTGGTGGATGATGGGGCTTTACCTGAGGGAAGACAAAATTTAGCTGGGGTTTATGACTTGCAAGCACTGCTGAAATCATGTGGAAGCTCGAAATTCCTTGTGATTCCCTTACAGTTCTAGGGCACTAACAATAAGACAAATCTATTGCTTTCTATTTTTATGGCATTGTGATTTAAAGTTAATATGTGCATTGTTTAAATATTCTGCGTTATAAATTGTTCTCCATAGTTTTTAAAGTGACAGATTTGTCACAGCGCGCAATTCAAAACGATGCCCTAAACTAAGTTTGTGGCGAAGCGTACGTTGTTATTCTCTCGAATTGGAATATTCGTTAGGGACCCGAGCAACAGCTACCATACAGCGTAGTGGCTAGCGTACAAGACTCGGACCAAAACGATCCAGGTTCAAGAGTTTATTTATGCTGTACGAAATACGCATCAGTTTAAGAAGGAAAGGGTCAATAGAATGTCTCGTTCCACTCGTCATGGAATCTATGATATGTTTGTATAGTAGAAGAAATAATCGAGTACGTCCTTGTCTAGGCTGTAAATGGTCTCACATAGTTCTTTTGAAGGGATAGATACGGCTGAAAAAACAGAGCACAAAAACAAAACAAACTCAGCACCTGCGAGCTCTTTATCGACAAGGATCGTATGCTCACATAAGCTTATGTTATGTTTATTTGGAACTTGTGTTATTTAATTTAACTCATTCATGAATAAGGCGCAAAAAGATCATTGCATGATAATTTTTAAAACAGACGTGCACATTGATGTACCGTTTTTATACCACATCATTGTAATGTATTAAGGAAAAAGTACTACTAGGGGCCGAGCTAGCACAAGATCTGTGTCTGCATTTAACATATATATATATAGGTGTTTTATATCTTGTCTAAACTACATAACGTGCTTTGTGAATGCTGTCTTTGTTTACAACACAGATTTTTCTCTCTCACTAATTGTATGGATGTCAAAAATTTTGCCAGAGCCCCACCAGCTACTCTGACCAACCAGTAGCTGAGCCGACTTCTTTAACGTTTCCAAGATTGCAAACAAGCACAACGTCAAACGCACGATGCATGAGCAAACTTAAACTGCGCCCGCTACCACCCTCTTTTGATAGTATGTTCAAACCGGTGTTATAAAACAAAACAGACATTGAAATAGCCAATTTCAAAAATTTTCATTCGCGAATACAGAGCGGATAATTGCAAATCTGAGTAATTTCTGTTCGTTAACACAATGAACCTATTTGCAGTTTGGCCACGAATTCGTTTCACAATGCACAACATGGCAAATTGCATTTCGCATTTTTTGTTTACGCATTTTACGTGTAGTTTGAGAACATTACATGTGATGTTCAGCTTTTAAACATTGAACGGGGAAATTTTCGTTCGATAATAAATTATTCAAAATTTCCCAGTTCAAATCTCAAACGGTCTCAAATCGGTTATTTAATGTTTTAGAAGTAATCGCTAATAGAGCAATTTTTTTGTGTCTTAAAGTTTTGGATGTGTTGCCCAAAACACCAATTTTCCGTAGAAGGAAATGGAAGGGAGCGCATCCTTAAGTTTAATCATGGACTACACTACGTGACCGATTTCTGCAAGGCAAGAACATTACCGAGCAATAACAAGCTTTTCTCCACATTTCTTTGTTTAATTCGTTACTGTTCTTTTAATAAAACTTAACACGCGCTGGAAGGGAATGAATTTTTAACTTATTAATAAGTCAAATATCCAGAGGAAAGAAATGACACGCTTGAAACTACAGGGATTTCTGCCATCAAGCCATAAGCATGGACTATGCTAGTCGTTATTAAAATGCTGATACCCGTTGTCACAACATCAAATTTTGATAGATATGTGCACTAGGACTGCTTGGAAACCACTAAACTATCTCAGTACCCTCCCAAACGACAGTGTTCCTATATATAACTTTTCCCTGTGTCGTTAAAGTCTTGCTGTCGGGATTAAACAATACTGTCGGGATTACCTGTACGTGTGTCGGGATTTTCCTTAAAATTGCTGTATATTTATGTACAAATTAAAACAACTTTTAAAATAGTCGGGATTAGCCGAGTCTCCCATATGTAAAGCACGCCGGACTACACCCAGAGTTTTTCTCACTCTCCGACGTTTCTTTTAAAAATTTTAGACTTACTATGCGGTCGACCGCATCCCTTAGTTTTTTTGTGTAAATCTTGCTAAGTACAAGTAACCGAGCCTCCTGGACCTTTTATCTCTCTCTGCTCCTCTCGACTAATTTTCCAAAACAAACCACTGGCTGTAGATAAATCACAAGCACTACTCGACAAAACTGTCGTGCCGTTGGCGCCTTAGGAAGCGCCAGTCTTTATTCCCTATGTCTACCTTCCGAAAATGTTGTCACCAAAAGTGAAATGTAGAATTCCCAAATATGAAAATCATGTAAACATATTAATATTTTCAAACACGTAGGTTTATGTGCAATAGATTACCAGATTGAGCAAATATGTATACATGTACAAAAAACGAGGCTACATAGTCGCCGGTCGGCAATAGTGGTTATTTTGACATTCGAAAGGCAGCTGCTGAACGTCCAAAGACACGTAAACATCGGCTAAATGTCGCGCTAACCGGCACAGTACTTGCCGCGCAACTCGAGAAAACACAGATCAGCACGTGGACATAAAACTAGGTAGAAATGATAAAAATGCGTTTTTTGCGAATATGTCAGGAAGTGGGAGTCATACTTTAGCTCTGGATTATAAGTGTTGATAGGGGGTTCTGGTTACCCCCAAAGGATTGGACCCCTCACGTTAAATTTACCTCCCTGGAGCCTCCGCGCACCCGATCCTACTCTACGTCGAAAAATTCTCTCACAAAGTAGCAAATATTGGGCTATAATTGGAAAAAAATGGGTAAAATTGGAAAAAAATGTCACCGGAGGTCTACTCCTGAAGACCCCGTCGCCGTCAGTCTACCCTCTAAGTCGACGGACCTTCGACACCTATGCTATGGCTGGCAGGCTACAAATAAGAACGGAAGTGTTAAAATCCACAGTACCTGAACCTCTAGGAACTATTTTGTCCGTCCGAGAGAAAATTTTTAGAGCACTCCCTCGGTTATTGCAACCCCACGCTCAACCAGGGAACCCCAAGGACCCAGGTGTCAATTAAGCGTGTGCCATGCCGTGTGCCCGTTTATTTTACTAAGCCCCAAAAATCAACCCATGTTTATATGTTCATGTCTCTTGGCCGTTTGAAAATAAGACGTTTATACGGCAAAAGTAGGGCACACAGGTGCGCATCGGAGTGTTACGGCCCCGAACACGCGCTTCAGAACCCTTAGTCCTTGCTGGGCATAACCTTTGTTGATTATTATTCGTGGTAATATAATACGTGAAAAATGAAAATTTTGGAGTAAAAATTGTGTCTTTATTGAGGTCAATCGTACAAGTCTGTTTTAGCCAAATTTTCCTTTCTTATCGTTCCTTACGATCCGTCTGGCTAGATCTTTAGATCAATATGTTTATGATAACTATGTTATCCATTCAATGCACCTCTATCTTGTGCAAACAAATCAAAATAGTTAGTGCACGTCAGCATCGACTCTACCGAAGCCAAATCAAAAAAGAATCAAAACATGGCTTATGTAGATGTTCCATCCAGTGTCCCCAGGCTTATTCGGATATACTACAAAATAACTTATAACTTATACTAACTTATACTACAAAATTCGATACCACTCCGCACCATATAGCTAACAATGCACGATTGCTCCATGCTGGTACCACACATAAGGCAAGTAAAATCTATTCCGCGCCACCAAATGAATTGCCCTGTATTCCCCGAAACGTAAATAAGCTTCAGCTGCAGGAATAATGAGGACGAGAAAGATTTTTTCCACTTTTTGTGGGCACAAGGACTTTGTGAGGTTCTTAGCTCCCTACATTTGAAAAGATCTCAGCACGTAACCAGTCTCAAACACAGATGGGTTAACAAAAAATTTTAGTCTTTTAATTCATAATGCGTAGGTTTAACACTAACATGATGATCTAAATTACACTCTCTTGGAGGAAACAGTTCGTTCACCTAACATTCTCACACACTACAAACGTATCTATTTTATATACAATGCGATCATGGTTAGGACTATCTATATGGTCTTTTTATGTGCTGTGCGGTGTCAAGCCGCATGTGTCAAAGTATGGTAACAATAGTCATTGTCTTCTTGTTTTGAGGTTATACGATTTGCATGTGGCAATACTGCTGTTGCCTTCGTATCTATATATATGTATTTTGTCCTGTATTTTTATGGCTCATAAATTCGTGACACTTTTTGTCCACCTGACCTGTTTTTGTCAATACTCATAAATACCGAGTTTCCTTTATGTATCGGCTACAATTTTGATAAACCAAACATTACGCGTTGCGCTGTTTACAATCACTATTTTACGAATTAAATCTCGACCTACTGACCGCATTCACATCTTAAACGCGAACAAATTTGCGAAATGATGAAATGTTAGTGTATGTAATTTTTATTGCTACATGACAGCGTACGTATTTGCGGACGGTACACAGTGATCACCGATATCAGATAGGTGTACATGCATTCATTCACGATTAGGTTCTACAAAGGATAGCCACTATGTATGCACCTACCGTGGAATCACTTATTAGTAATTCCCGCTCAAGCGCCAAGTGGGAACTCAGCGTAAGCAACGAGGTAACAACTTCTACACTATTGTGCTGGTTGAAACAGTTAGAAGTTTGTCATTTTATTTCAAATCCAGAGGAAAAACATATAAAACCCACAGTACGAACAATGCTTCTGACAGTTAAACGAAGGAACTTTTCATGTGATAAAATTTGAGACTGTGTGTGGAATTTTTGTCGTTGCATTAAACTTGAATAGCCCGGTCGTTTTCGTAAAAACTGTAACCAAAGCCTAAAATCTCTGAATATTTTCGCTGTATCTCGACATACATACTTCAATCAAATCAGGTTCGTTTTATAGAACAATTAATCCTCTATAAAATTGCCTATGAAACTCTTACACATGGATACCTTGTATCCAGGATTCAATCCCAAACATGTTTAAAAAATTAAAAATATATCTAGGACACCCTAATTATACGAAAACAGTAGTATCTCCATCAACAATGAAAATAATACGAGTCTTTTGGGCTCAGCTTGTAGAGCAAGAAAAGCTCCAGGTAGGAGCATTATAATTGCGCCGGCCCAACTAACTCTGCACTGGATTAAGAGACAATTTGTTTAAGATAGGTTCAAGACACCTGACATAGACGAAGCCTTAGTCTATAAGCAATGAAAACATACGGCTTTAATGCGATCAGTTTGACATCCAAGTAGATTTTTGGTCCTGCGTATACCCGCATTTGCGATATCTACAGTTGTGTTGACAGATCAACTATCATGCTACAGCTGTTAATGTGACAAAATTATACAATGGCTGGTACAAAGGTATGATATGCAGGTTATGTTACTTTAAGCATGTGGTAATGCTCATCGCGCACCTGGTGATACATATTATGAAAGGGGTAATAATTGTGTCAAGCGTGGATTTTGCTAGTTTTATGCTCTTGCCATCCCTCCTGTTAATTCCACAGAGCAGAATTTTGCAAGAATTAGTCTACATACATGCCCGAATGTATCTTAACATTATGTTTGTTGTATTTATTTGTACTGTAAAATAAACGTAAAAAGTATCCCCAGTGTGTTTTGCTTAGAAAAACAGACACAGATTTGGAACGTTTACTGTATAACTTTAATCAATCTATCAGCATTAGCAACAATTTAAAATAGCCAAGCCAAGCTTAGCGCTCACCGTTTTACAGAAGTCAAATAAACTGTTAAACCAAACAGTAAATGACAGCGATGCGTTCTAAGAGGTTACATGGTTAAAAACAAACGCTGTGTTTTATTTTATCAAATAGACAGAACAAAAGATTTCAATCAAGTTTAGCTAAAATTTAGTCACAATAACAGTTGAACAGCTTATTCCAGTGGTTGAGAATTTATAAATCATCATCCCTGCAATGTTAGCTAACAGAACAAAGGATTTCTTCAAGTTCCACAGAAAAAATCATCAGAAAGCAAGATTTACGTTCTGCAGTATATACATAATTATAAATTTAAAGTATATTATCTGTAAAAAACGTCTTACATTGAGACAAACTCCAATTAAGAGAAAGATGAAAGTTCCCAAAATGGTCAGTGAGTTAACATTGACAAACATGGTGTTTCTTGTTCATCTATGTAAAAATATATTCCTTGGCCTATATGTTACCTAGATTAAACCAATCTATATACATTTCCATTTTTACATCTTTACCTAAAATTAGTTTGCTAATATGTCTAACATATGTTGATTGGACACTGTCTACAAAGGCGCAGCATGCTATTCAGAAATACAGACTGGAGAAAATTGCGAAGCGTAGAGCTCGAGAAGTGGAGGGCGTCCCCTCTCCTGTTGCGACGCGGATGGTAGACAACTCTAAATGCTTAAGGATAAAATGATTTATGCAAAATTGGTGTTATAAATGACCCAATCTGTTAAACTTTTATTCATATACAATTTGCTTAACACTAGGGATATGGTGTTATAGGCATCGTCACTATTTTGAAATTTTTATATCGCTTTTCTGTATGGAATCATGGACAGTCGAATTCCATTTAGTGACAATGATCCTAGTCCCTGTGTCGACAGACAAATTGCTTGTTTTTGAGTTAGAAATCGTATTGTTAGTTTTAACGATAGGGTGCGCTACAAGGTCAGCACGACAAATGGGCATGCATGGTTATGGGTTAACCGAAATTTTTCAGTTAATCATTTAGTGCAAAAATAAGTTTGTGTTTGAAATAACCGATTAACCGACTGCTTGTATACTAAATTAGCACAATCACATACATAACTATATGTTTCGTGAAATACAGGGCGGCTCTACAATAATGCTATATATGCTCGCGAATCAAATATATACTAATTGTTGTCTACTAGCATGCTGGCTGAATAGCCAGATATATATATACGCCCTAAGTTTAAACAAACAATTTTTATTTCGACCACTACTTTTGTTCTTCCCTGTCAGCTATCCGGGCGGCGCGCTTCGAGTGCATCGCACGAAATAGATTCTACCAACGGTAATTCATTCATAGCCACATAAACCTAAAGCAAGACTAGTTCAAATTATTGCAGCCGTGAATTTCATTCATGAACCCATGAAGTGCAATTATATATTGAATGACGGAATTTTTCATACGATAGTCGGCTCATGTCTACAACGTTTTTGGGAACAGCAATGTCATAAATAGCAGTTACAGACGGAAATAAAAGCATTTTTAAAAGAATTATTGTTCGCAAAAAGTTAAGATATATATGTTCGATCGTTGTTCGCGAAATACTTATTTTTTTTCTGTTGGCGTATAGGTTCTTTTCCTTTATCCCCCCCAGCCGGAATTTCGTCAATTTTGAAGATACATGCAAGATTTTGGTACCAATGGATTCAGCTCGATATGCCGGTTCAGAAAATACCAATTTTACCCACATCCCTGCCAAAAAATTTTTTTCGAATTTTTGGGGTCCCAATGGTCCCCCCTTGGGAACCCAAAAAAATTTTTCTTCCGAACTTGGTCATGTTGGGTACCGTTCGACTCGGCTTAATGAGGGAAATCTAATGATGCGTATTTTATTGAAATCTGTGGAGGCGTTCAAGAGTTATGGCCGAAAACTATCAGTAAAAACAACATTCTACGCAACCAATTAATAATTTTAATAAAATTGCTGAGCCTCTCTGCCACCGATACCGGTGCCCAGGACGCAGGACGAGGACCTGGACTCAGCGGCGCATCCCACCTGAAAACCTGAAAAATAGTAAAAATATAATTTAAAAGTACAAAAATAAAAAACATAAATCTCACCGTTATTCGGGTGGCCAGAAAGCGACAATGTCTTCCAGGATGGCGTCGAACGGATCCCTGTTGTTCAGCTGCTGGCGCCACATAAATTCGCATAAGTACGAGTCCACCATCTGCCTGTGCGTGCCACACTGCCGCTTGTTCCGGGCTTTCGCGTTGCGCCATGTTACTTCGATCGACTGCGTGTGAGCGCCCGTGTCGGGATCCACAAAATTCCGGCTGTGGTTGACGGTCTCGTGTTGATACTGACCTCTCGAAGGTAGAGCAACTTCCAGGCACAAACCTCTCGAAGGTAGTTGCTCCAATCGACGCAGGCGTTGTGGCTGATTTCTAACTCCTTCTCGCAAAATCGAATAGAACTCCACTCGTTGTTAAATTCGTGGGAAAACAATTTTTTTGTTACAAAAAACTGATTCAGATTCAGCGATTTAAAAACTCAGAAATTTTATTATTTAAATTATTTTATTATTGGTAAATTAAATTATTGATTCGACGCCATCCAGGAAGACATTGTCGCTTTATTAAATTTTATTAATAATTTTATTAAAATTATTAATAATTGGTTGCGTGGAATGTTGTTTTTACTGACAGTTTTCGGCCATAACTCTTGAACGCCTCCACAGATTTCAATAAAATACGCATCACTAGATTTCCCTCATTAAGCCGAGTCGAACGGTAGCCAACATGACCAAGTTCGGAAGAAAAATTTTTTTGGGTTCCCAAGGGGGGACCATTGGGACCCCAAAAATTCGAAAAACTTTTTTTGTCAGGGATGTGGGTAAAATTGGTATTTTCTGAACCGGCATATCGAGCTGAATCGATTGGTACCAAAATCTTGCCTGTATCTTCAAAATTGACGAAATTCCGGCTGGGGGGGGGATAAAGGAAAAGAACCGGCGTATAAGCTACATAAAGATCAGCTTAGACAATTGTTAAACGTTTAAATATCTGATAACTAATATTGGCTCAATTTCCCAACGAAAAATAAGCTAGTGAGATCTCAACAAAAGTTTGCACTACGATTATTATTTCCAAAAAGACGGAAACTCGAAAAACTGACTGAGAATGCATTCTAAAATATATTACTTTGTTTTACTGTAGTTGCAGTCTTGGATTAAATTGCGGAAATCGACAAACATTTTAATCGCAGGCACCTCAACCGTCTAGCAGTGCTAGTACCTTGTTAATAAAACACGGCATGCGATGGAGCAGATGAGCAATGGGCAAGCCAGAATTTCCTGCCCCAATTTCTCTACGTGGTTACATGACCCCAGCCAATATGTGGGGAATTATTCGCTTGTTTACGCGTCTTCGCCGTGTATGAAACAAATATTTAATGGTAATTCTATCGAGATTACAGGGCGTAGTGAAGCATAGGTACACCTACGCCTTTTGTGCGCACAGACAATCAGCAAGGGTGATCATGGGAGTTCCCATGGGGTTGGGATGGGAATTATTTTTATTCCCATGGGAATTACACGTGGGAATATTTGGAACCGACTGAAAACTATTTTGTCCGCTCCAAACAATTCAGGCAAGTGCAAATTCTTTGTCAACATTGATCCACGGCGAATCAAGTTCACTGCTGAGCATGGTGAATTTTGCTGCGCACAAGTATTGCTCAACATCCCCATCACCATAGGGGACGCGCCGATAACCAGGATGACAGCCAGCCACAGGCCCAGACTTCTGTAGCTAGATACTAACTGGTTTCTCTAGTTTCCATACAGATGCTGGGTTAATGGGTACAAACGTTTCTCCATTTCTAACACTCCACCCAAGGTACGAACTTTTCTCTTGAGACTAGCAACCATGATAGTAACATATCTCAGACCAACATGTCCCTAAGATACAAACATATCTCTTGGGGAACCACGCTACTACGAGCCGAAGTAAACCTTGCAGAAAGCAGCCATGATACTAACGTTTCTCATGGCAACTCATTTCTAACGTACAGCTAGTTCTGTCAGTAGATTTTATTTGTCAATGCTAATCGTCCTTGTTCTCGGCATCACAGCTACATGTAGCATCCAATTAATCCTAGACCTCGTCTGTGGATATTTCAGTTTTCGGTCTGGTGCTCGAGGTTTTTGTTGCACTTCAGAATGGCCTGCGAAACTTGCGGCCGAGTCTTCTTCCTGAGCTTTGATAGAACCATTCCTTCTTCTCCGGAAACACGCTCAATGCATGCGGATGACACCGGAACAGGAAGAAGCATTTTGGAATTGCAATATTGATAGTTGTGTCGCTTCTTTCCAATTGATATTTGTCAATTTCTTAACTGAATAGTCAGATTAGCTTTTTTACCTCATTCATGCCGTAAATCTGAGGTTAGCCATTTGTTTTATTGGATAAAGCATTGATCAGACGATGAGTGTCGTCTGACAAAACATTCACACCATATCCTGCAGGTAGCATTGATATCTTCTTTAACTTAATCTTCCCAGCAAGTTTCGATGGACTAGACACAAAAAGGACTCTATAGGAATTCCCACGGACATTCTCGTGGGAATGTGATGTGAATTGAAAATCAACTCCCATGACAACATTGCAATCATCTATCGATAACATACGTATATGTCAGGGTTGGGCACCGGAAAAAGTATTTTTATCCTACCCCCCCCCCCGGAAAAACAATATTTCAGGATTTTGGAACCGAAAATAGATGTAAAACCGTTATGCAACAAAATATTACGGTGCCGTGCGCATTCACACTCATTTAAACAGCCTTTACATTTCATGCTTATGATTTATATGGTAGAAATGGTATAACACTATCTTCCAAGCATCGACTAGATATAAAATCTTAGCATAAGTATAGCTTGCTTCCTTCATCGCATCAGAAATTTGCCCGATCGCAAATTTAAATTAAATAAGCGCGATACTGAATAGAGCCATGGGATTTGTATCGAGCATATGAAAGCAGTAAACTATGCAGACACAGGCCAAGTACACATGCCCACGGGTGGATATGGAACGGGGTTGATCATCGATAAAGGCAGCCCCCTCCAAGAAAAACCAAAAACCTAGGGGTTATCCGCCTTGGTGATTATCTATCACCATCCCACTCCTCGCACCGGTCTGCTTACCTATGATAGATACCTGAGGGCATGTATGACATTTTTACCACGACGGGTAATACATAAATAGATCGACAGTTGGATAGTAGACATAAATTACATACTCTATTGTATTAATGTGCTTCCAGCATTACGTGGACGGTGGGCAGTTGGACACCAGTTACAGTAAGTTTACACAATACTAAAAATATGAAGTATTTTCAGTATTAATTCGAACCAAATAATTATACGCACTCCTATCGTTAGACACCATGTGGTTTTCACATGTGCCCGTTGGAAAGATTTAAGTGCCGCTGCACTGTGTTGTAGTGGTTGCAAATTCGGGTCTTTTCTTTTAGCCCCCCAGCCAGAATTTGGTCAATTTTGAATATACAGAGCTGATTTTGGTATAATCCCTGAAAAAATGTTTCGACTTTTTGAGACAGGGCAATAGCAACCAGGCCTGTACGTTTAAAAATGTAATCCTAAACGAACACAACGAAATCTATGCTGCATCTATAAAACCATTTGTTGCATAAAGAAAAATACTCAATCTGGCTGTTTCAACAAACGTCTTTGCTAATAGAATATAATTGCGCTTGAAACTGCAGAAATAGCTTAAAATTCCAAAGGAACATATTTTCGCTTGAAACACAACGCGTGTGGTTTAAAGGGTAGTTATGCCATACTTCATAGATACACGTAAAACACAAATTTATTACCAAATTCATAAATGGAAACGCAGATGCATTAATTTTATGAAAACAGAAATTCACGTTTTGTGCTTCTCAACACACAGGTCAGCTGCCACCAGCCAGTTACTAAATTGTCCTCGCTTGAAACACAATGCGTGCGGTTAAAGGGTAGTTGTGCCATTTTAATAAATACACGTAACATTACCACAAATTTATTATTACCAATTTCACAATGCATTTGTTGCATTAATTTCATGAAAACCGAAATTCACGTCTTGTGCTTCTCAACACTAAGTGTTCTTCAAGTCTTGACGAGTTATGCGGCGTTCACGTTATAATGTCCCCGCTGTTTGGAACTTTTGACCCCCTGTAGTCGCGACCCTACCGTATAGACAGTCAGGGTGACACCCATACTGTAAATCAAATGCCGAGGGTGTACGACACACCCTTAGCTACTTAATTTTTTCTAGACAGTGTCGTACACACCCTTAGCTACCAATTTGGCGCGAATTAACTATAACGGACACCGTCTGTAGCGAATGCGGTTTATTAGTCAACTGTCCTGTGGAGTTTTTCCTAAATTCTCGATATTTGTATCTAGCCCATATGAACATTGCTCAAATAATTCCGAACAGTGTCAATAAAACTGCCAGAAGATACGGTGTGCCTGACACTGTCGGCAATTGGTAATACGCGTAACTAGCTGCCGTTGAAAAAATTTATTAAAAACATGGGGGTGTCTAAGACACCCTGTTGTCAACAGTGTGTCAGACACTGTGTGGGGTACATAGGTTCCAAACGTTGGGGACATTATAACGTGAACGCCGCATTAGCTGCGCTGATTTATGCAGCTCAACACACAAGTCAGCTATCACCAGCCAGTTACTAACTTATTGGTACATGTTGTGTCCTCTAGCATTACCACTAACTTTAACATCAATCGTATTACTTTTTTTCGGGACCTTTTTACGATTCCGGCATACATTTACGGAAACGCAGGCCAGACAAACTAGTTGACAAGCAAGTCTACAATAATTTAATGAGTCCCATTAGCTTCCTATACGACTAGGTATTAACCTGCCGCATGCCGTTGTGAATGTGGGATTTTATGATTAATAAGAAAATATCTGTGGATGAGTTACTAGCGAAAGACATACGTCAACAAATACAATAGCTTGAGCCAATATCCTGAGATCATTATTCACTATAATAATACGCCGCTCGTCATGTTTTCAATGTTGAGCACTATTTGGCGATTTCTACTGCTTTGGTATTGTAGCTTTGCTCAAAATAAAATAGTCGTAAAATTCTTCTTCCACAGGATCATCTTCGGGATTTGATTCATCTTCAGTATATCTGAAACGCCATAACACTACACATATTTATTATCGTATTATAAGACTATATATCTACAAAAAATGATCACCATTAGATAACGTATTGATAAACCCGCGAAAATAACCCTGATGGAAAAATGTAAACGCCAACAAAAGTTGCCCTAGCAAACAGTTAATACGGGGCGTTCAACGGTACAGCCAATTATTTTTTTACATAATTTATTGCTAAATTCATAGTACTCGACAGTAATGAATTAAGGTTGTTTAATGTTGGGTGGATAGTCGTTTAAAAAATAAAAAATGTTTTAATTTTGTTCGAGATCTGCTCCAAATTTTTAGCTCGGCTTTTGAAAGATTGTTCGAGAATTTTAATGTGTTTGATATTTCGTTTAAAACGATTAGTCATATCTGGTATTTTGTAGATTACAGCTGGTATTGAAACTTAGGCTAATTTAGAAATAGAAACGTCCAGTCGTCACATACTCTTCTTCTTCAAAGCCAGGTGGGGTGCTAGGAAAAAATGGCTGCCCCAGTTGGTGCCCGCTGGCAAAATGCTCTTGGCAAAATTTTCTTCGCCGCTGACATGAAAACTTGACAATTTTTTAGAAAAGCCCCTTCTAAAGTTAAAAATTTGATAAATTTCAGCACAAAAAATTGGGTCGAAAAATCGATTTTAACCTGACGCGAGACTATTTTGCACTTCATTGACAATATTTTAATTTTAACACTTTTCGCTGAAAAATATTAGATTTTGAAAATTTTTATTTTTCCAACTCGGAGGCGCCACTGTTGACGCCAAAAGGACCCTAATTCGTGCCTAAAATCCGACGCCCTACTTCTGAACTAAAGGGCCACCGCTTCATGCCCCTAATACAATTTTCAGCAACTGGAGAACCAGCATTATAAACTATTCGTCACAAATTAGATGCTCTTTGTTTGATGGTTTCAAAAATTTTAAATGCGCTCAGCTTTTGGTTGATTCGAACTATTTACTTATTATTCTAGAACTTTTTAATTAGAAATGGTTTATTTGCAATTTGGCAATGATTTCGGTTCTGACTGTTGGCGGTCCGTTAAAAAACTAATGGCTTCTTTTTGGTGAGCACAGTAATACTATAAAATAATGTAAAGTAATTTGCTGGCTACACAGCAAATATCAAATAGATCTGCGCATCAAGAATAAGCTACCTTCGCTTAAGTATCAAGCATTGTTTAATAATTCTACAAGTAGACGACTGACAATCATTTAAAAAAGCTTAATTTCTATGCAATCCAACAGCTGCGTTTCGTTCCTGCCCATATGATTCAATTTTGTTGAATTTAACAATGTGGATATTTATTTTGTATAAACTCTGAAAATACACAAATAATAATGAATCTCGTTTGAGCGACAGCAAATAATCCGATTAGATATGGATATGCACTTCACTTTATGCAGTATGTACACGGGTTTCAACAAAAAGTAAAACCGTAATAACAATAATTAGAAACCAGGTTTGACACACTAGCACTTCTTCACATAAATGCATAAATAGAAATTTTAGAGAACTTATTTCCTACGCACTTCATTAGTCAATCAAATAATTATTAACAAAGAAATTTTTGCGAATAACCCGAATCTGAATACAAGTATAAAAATGCCATATTAACAAATCTACCCGGGAAGTTCATTTTCATACCACTGCCGCAAAGATCGTGGAAAATATTTCACTATGTCCAGATAGATTTCACCAGTCCAGATAGTACAGATAGGGTACAGATTAGATAATCAATACCCAATTAGATTAGAGTACGAAAAGTAATCCCCAATAGCTACTATTTTTGCTCCAATCTCATTGCTTATAGGTGGACTGATTTCTGGTAGCCACCACTAAGCCGTGATGGTAACAGAACCAAGCCACGAGAACCTTGGGAGTACAATCGTGGGTCAATAATAAGTGCAATAGAAAACGATCGAAATCGGAATCGATAGAAATTTGTTTAATGACAATCTATCGAAATTTCGTTTAATCGAAAATAATCAAAGTATTATAAATTTGAAATTTATTTAATTGCGCTAAAATTGAAATTGAACCAAATCGAAATAGATCGAAATTTCGATCGATTATTGCACTTACTTCTAGCCCTGGCTGCACCCATGCAATCCTTGAGCGTATGTAGGTAGCAAAATGACCGCATCATAGGATATAATGGAAAGTACATGAGTATGACCGCGTGTTATAATCTTGTACAAACTGCCCTGATGACCTCTTGCTACGAATATATCTCTTTGTGACAAATATTGAAAAACGACAAGCGTACGAGCGCTTAGAGTCTCCAATAACATCGGTATGTCAGTGAATTAATGACTGATTTGGTATCGATCATAAATGCTTTGTGATAAACATAAAGCTGGCGTTGACGAAACAGCAAGCTTCTGATGTGAACTAACAACAACGTGTAAGCCGCATAAACATGACTATGCAATCTAACAATATCATAAAGGGTGAAAGTGTATTACCCAAGTTTACGATAAAATTCAACAGCTGGCTCGTTGTGTTTGAAAACTGTAACCACAACACGTTTCATTTTGTTTCTAAAACGATTACAGTTTCAATTATAGTAGAATATACAAAATAATCGGCCAGTCAATCAACATGATCATATCGTGTTTTTCGCGAAGAACCATGCAAACAAGTTAGAATTTTATGACGGATTCAGCATCATAAATGATCAACAAATTATTTAAAGAATTATAAAAATGATCAAAAATATCTTGTTGAAGGCATTACAAAAATTAATAAAAATTGCTTTTAAATGTTTTAATATAGCTTTAAGCTTCCTCAAAAAGTCTAAGACTCCTGCCAGGAAGACAGTTTGCTGTACAAATATGCAGTTTTCCCCGAACAATGTACATTATTTGCACAATAATAGGTAATGCTAATCTTTCCCGTCATCGTTGATTGCCAACGAAACCACGGTGATTTGTTTTTACTTTTATACAATTTTCTTTCTGGAAAATAGGACAACCCTATCTTCACATCAATATCAACGGTCAATATAGTTTAGTTAGCACCGCTAATTATTGTTCGTAACACAATTTGTAGCTTTTCAGCTTGACCATGTTTAAACTTCATTCACGTCTTTCAGTTAGAAAACCAACAACTATTTTGGATACAATATTGCACTGCACATGTAAAAATATGCAGCATCAATGAATTTGCTCGCTTCGTAATGCTTTAAAAAATCGAGTCAGCCCTCAACCAGTTAGCAAAATTATTGTTCTGTATTTTGAACACAGTGAGTAATGCATGTTCTTTCGAAAATATTTATCAATTCATAATCTTCAACGTAGCTAAAACAGCTAATAATTTCTCCTTAATTTTTAACGCATTTAAACTAGTGCATTTTACGTACAGCGAACAAAATCTGTACGAAATAAACAGCCGCAAAACTTTATTAATAAATATTTTTAGAATGTCGTGTGGAATAGCATGATACGCATTTTTAAAGCACTGGTATAGGTAACAAAAACGTACCTGAACGAAAGTAGCTCCAACATACGCATCATGAATTTTCCTAGCCCTTTTCGTCTAGCGCACTTTTCTAGCTGCAGCTCGTAACTAAACATTTAAAATAATTGGAACAAAAACATCAAGCAGTAACACGATTTCGCCCTAGTTTTGGAGCAGAATATAGTGCCCACTATGTTTCTGTGCTGACTAATGATATATGTAGCGACATGTGTAACGGCATTTCATCGTCACCACAGTCGACGAACTGCTTTTAGGGTTAACGTCGGAAGCTCACAAGCCTCAGCGTGTTTCGTTGGCAAATCAACCTGTGCGAGAGTTCCAAAGGTCCAACGGCGGCGAAAATTTTGGGAACCACCCACGGGATCTGTACCTAAATGGAGCGATACGGTCCGACTTTAAACGTCCAGATTTTGTCGGATACTATTGGGTGACCATTGTGGCTTTAATTTAATTAGCAAAATCGTATTCGAATTACCCCCCAACGACGTAGCTGATTACAACGTCAAAGTGAGATCTTGACTGGCAATAGCGGTATGATCTCATTGGCGTGCCAGTAGGTGACGGTACTAACGTCCCTGGGGACCTCAAAGGTGGTACCCCGTAGGAACGTGCGCAGCAAATCAGACGCGATAAGAACACGACTCGCTCTTGGTCAAAGGCTTTAAAGGCGGCTTACTCAGCTCCTTATCTTCTTGGATGTGAAGTCGGAAAACGATTTACAATCCAAAATATAGGTCCTTCCTCGAGGTAAAGATAGCTGGGATCTTACGGGAACTGCGTTTGAAAGTTGTTCATGCTACACTCATACAAACCCACGAATTTCAGACGTTTTGTGTGTAGTATACGCCCCTAAGGCTTTAAGCTTAGTATGAAGTAAATAAGAATACACGTATTTGTAATTTAATGTTTACAAATTCTTGTCATGTTTTAAAACATCGTAGCTAGTACACATGTAAGTTTTAAGCCCCCATTGGCATACTTCAACAATTCACAAGTGTGTAAAATTTTGTGTAAATTTTCTTCAGAGTGTGTAAATTTTTTCCACATTGTGTATTTACACATTAAAATATACAAAAAACCAACCATGCTAGTTTTCCAGATTTTCTAGGTTTTTCAGACAGAAATAGCAATTCACAAAGATTTCCAAGTGGCGCTAGGACTCTGTCCCTGGCATACGACAACCCCGCCCCTCGGTTCATTCCCCAGACAAAGTTTTCAGGAAATGGGGAAACCAGTACAATTCCTGAAGCTAAGACGAACTGGATGTTTCCAAACAATACAACATCATCACAAACTATTTAGTAAAAGAAAGAGCGACGTATCCAACATATATCACGCTGTGGATGTGATGCTCGGGTGTTGAACTCAGCAGTGTTATTGCTCTTCAACAACAAATATCTAGATGCAAATAGATATTTTCGTTGTGATCCGACTAAGCTTCTGTGTATATACGAATAAGTGCTTCGTATACCAGCATTAGTTAGTGAGTTAAAGAATCCTTATCCACACAGAAACTCAAACTTAGCTGTTTTGATCATACATGTTCAAGGTCCGTGGTCGCTGGGGTGGAAGTGCGCAGGAGCGGTGGAAAGGGGGAAGCGGGTGGGTGGGGTTAGGGTAGGGGTGGAATTTCAAAGTTTTGAAAAGTTCGTAATTTTCTACAATTTAGCTCAATTTTTTTTCCATTTTACTAATTTTCCCCGTTTTTCTCAAATGTCACTTAATTTTTGCGAGTTTGTGCACATTTCCCTATTTACGAATTTTGCGAAATTTTACCGTGTAAGAAGGGGAATTGATGGTCGACCTTCTCGTGGAAGGAGGAGAGGTCTGACGCCTCATGGAGGGTGGTAACCGCTACCCCCTTATGAGTATGTATGGTTTTGATCTTAAACTTTATAACGGGCGAACCGATTTGTGTCAAGTAATTACATCACAAAAGCAATCGTGCTGGGCACCAGAAATGTTTTCAAACAAGGCTCGAGAAAGCTAAACCCGCCATTTTCACACAAAATGAACACCTCTTTAGATGTAGGTATATATACGAAAACACTGATTCCATAGATGTCGCTGAAATTTCTCAAATTGCAATCCTTTACAGATGCAATTATTGTATCATCCCAAAACCTCTTACTTTGGTGGAATAAAGCTCTAAATCCACTATTTAAAGCCCAAAATACATTAATTTTGCGGATATCGCTTGTATCATCACAACGGCTGGCCGGATTCAGCTCAGAGATTTTGGACCATGTCTAACTGTAAACCATCCATCGATCGAGTTTAACGTCTAACTGTTCCTCTAGCGCTGACCCTTGAGAAGGGCTTTTATAGCAACTTGATCCAATGATTTTCACACGCCACATATATAAATCTATACAAATACACAAAAAAACGAACATTAGAACATTCGCTCATAAAGAGGGGTTTTATTACAACTTGATTAATCCAGTGCCTTTCACACGCCACTTATATAAATCTATACAAATACACAAAAATACGAACATTACAGCATTCACTCATAAAGAAACATTCCACTAATGTACGCGATCAAATATCTATCTTGATGAAAACTGCACTATAAAGAGCTTCAAAGCTTTATAAGCGAAACAAGCAACGCAAAAAATAGAACGAATGATTACTATATAATTATTATTTAGCATCTAAATTATGCTTGTTACAGGAGGCCAGATATGCCTCAGGTAGTAAATTTGACTAAGACATACTCTCATAGCAATATCAAAACTGTCAAAATATGCGTTGCTAAAAGCCGTTACAATGAATAAAATACATTATACAAATACATAAACAACCAAAATTTTGAAATACATTTGCTTCATACAAGTTAGACCACGTAATTTTTAATGGTCTAGTAAAGACTTCAACCGCTAAATAGTAGCAATAATGTCTGTTTTAGTAGCATAATATTTCATCCGATAATGATGACTTCTTGAAAAGCGACACATACCAATAAAGGACCTCTTCATTGTCGTCAATGTCGAACCGGAAATGGCTAAACGCAATTGGATACCGCTCATCGGTTCTATGACGAGTTTCACAATTATTTTCATTAGTCGTTTTTGCATTCACTGTCGCACACGGCGCCTTTTCGTTTATTCCAACCGGCTCGGCATAAGCGATTAAATAACGTGCTGCATCCTCAAGCATTTCTGTTCGTTTCACTTTTTCTTTCCAACCCATATCCGATGCTTCATAACTTAAAACACATAATTTATTATCAAGCCTTACAGGTAGGTAAATATAAATTATTCAATATTATGTTTTGCGACAAAAAAGTTACAATTGCCAATAAATCAGAGATGATCGAAGTATGTAATGCTAACTTAGTGTACTGTATAAGCACTAGTATTGGCAGGGCTTTACTATTCAGTATTACATAGTCTGCCCGGTATATTTGGAATCATTTTCCAGGTTATACTGACGAAATGCTACCTTTTCGAGGCTCCTCAGAACAAAATTCAAAGTAAAATCGGTGATATGTTTTGTGAACCAACGTAAAATGACGGTCTTTCTGCATTACCGGCATAGATTAACTAATGGCCGACGAAGCTTAAACCCATTCGCTGAGTTGCTTTAAAATAATCGATACTAAAACGCCGATCTGTATTAGGTTATTCGCAGAGGTTGCCGCAACAGTAATTCTTGTTAATCACCTTGTGTACACCGCAAAAAATTATACACAAATGATAACTTATTAAGAAAAAACAGACACTCACCACTACATGTTGGGTCTTGCTGACCACGACCAAAATACAGAAGATTGTACTTTTAAATTAGACATAGACTCTGCGTTTGAGTTAATAAATTAGTAACAATAATTTATTTTGAACACAGCTGTAAACAAAGGAAGCCCTGTTTGCTGATTTCAGATTGTCGTTAATATTTGCTTATTAATGCACTGGCTTCTGCACGCTGAGTACTTACATACATTTATATTGAAAAAGCAGCAAAATTTTACCGTTTTTGGCGCCAAAATATACCAATTTATCGTTCGGTACCGTCCCACAGGGTTAATAACCTGCTTGATTTGGGGCTTAAGCAATGAAACAGTGTTTGACAAATTCAATAACCCTATAGTCATAGCGTTTCACCCAAACACGCAAATAACTTACTTTGTAAAAATTTTGTAACTCTGGACAGGCCAGATACACGGATAGTAGAAATAAATATTGACAAATTAGGAAATTTTTTAGTCTGTAGTCGAAATAAAACAACTTCGTGTAGCTGGGTTTAAAAATTTTTTGTTCGACAGCAAAACTGATGACAATGTGCCCTTTAGTTTAATGTTAAAAGCTCTGACACTATCTTCCGGGCAAAAATAAGTAAAAATCTGGTTTTTAAGGGTTATTTACCAAATTTGGCCATAACAGGTACCAGCGCTTCGCAGCTAATATCTTGAGGCACAGGCTTACCATCCACTATCCGGAATCTAGTTAACAAGTCAAACCATTAGGGCAGCTGTATCATTAGGGCACCATGTAGTTATTGGTGTTATTTGTATAACAACAAAATATTTTCTTGCTTTGTGCTGACACTGACACCTTCAGTTAGCACTTTAGTTTCTCAATATCCGGCCCAATTGTTAATGCTTCAGTCCTTCGACAAAAACTTCTGCCCGTTGTGTGTCTATCAATTAGCTCTTATAGCTTGTGAAACCACAACACACAGGAATTTCGAATATTTCACTATGCTAAAGTCTTTGGTTCACCGCCTAGTGCTGGGTTCCAAACTGAGCTTCCTGAGCACCCGACAAAGAAAATATTGGTACAAATACATCCATTGCATACATAAAAAATAACTTCAGTGTCACCAAACATGGGTCAACAATAGAGTGCTAGGGAACTGTCGTAGTCTTACCTAATGTACTCTCGGCATGCCAATAGAAATAAATAACAACAAAGTAAAATTCTTATTTTGAGCATGCCAAGATATTGCATTAATTCCAATCTGATAAAAATCCGCTACTAAACCTACTATGATTGCATATTTCGACGAGTCAGCTCGACGGCCCATTCACGAGTAGCATCATCCAGCTCAGAAACACACGAAGTTTCGAACGACACTGAAAGCCTGAAAAGCAGATGACATTTTGAA
Source organism: Trileptium ribeirensis (assembly GCA_030248225.1). NCBI lineage: Eukaryota > Metazoa > Nematoda > Enoplea > Enoplida > Thoracostomopsidae > Trileptium > Trileptium ribeirensis. Next base: position 67,543 of record JASANE010010356.1, read on the forward strand.
CTTAATCAAGGGATTAATTTTGTTCGACACGCGAACACAATAGTTACTGTTATGCCAGCTGCAGCAAGCATCTGAAATGAGTTTGGCGTTTGGAGCGGGCATCGAACAAACATGGAACGAGCTGTATATAACGAGCATTTCAATACATTTACGGCGATGATGGCAAAGAAATTGCCATTTGTCGCTATACTCGATCTATGATAAGTCGTTGCTCGCGAGGTGGTACGACACTGTTCGCTATTTGTTCGTTCTGGGCTTGAGCAATGCGCTTGTGTTTAAACGCATTTACGTGCGTATGCGTTCAAACACACTTGTGTCATTATCCGTTTGCGTGTAGTATACTGACTGTACATGTTTTTACCTTAGATAACTGAACATTTACTGACATGACTGTACATGTTTTTACCTTAGATAACTGAATGATATCCGTTCAATGGTCGCCCGACGTTCGTTCAAAAAATTTCAAATTTATTGTATTTCAAAGCCATTCAAATTTTTATTTAGATCCTGTTTCAACATTTTGCGCGCTTTTATATTTTGTGATAGCTGCTTGATGTTTATTCAAGACCTTTCACTAATAGTTAATTTCCTTTGTTTTTAACTCGATGTATCGAAATGCTATTTCTGAAGAGCACTACAAAACCGTAATTATTATGCAACTGCATACAACTATTATAGATAACATTTTGTAGAATAATTTTCTGTAGCAAGTTTCAGTTATATAATACCGGAGATCTTGTTTTAAGAAAAAGTTGCTAGTCCCAGTAACACAATACAGAATACATGATACCATAAAATAATTAGTAAAACCATAACAATACCATTTCGGGTTTAATTATGTAATTATAACTGTTTTAATGCAAAATTTTGATCAATGCAAAACTTCTCTGAGTTCTAGATAAGTTAAAACCAATCAGAGTTCACTGAGATAATACTGTATTTTAAGCTATTGTAAATACACAATACGTTAGTGTACCCGTTTTTGTTGAAGGAATGAAAGCACGGGGCGAGATCACATAATGGATTAGGTTTCTAAAACAAGAACAATAACAAAACGCAGTCATTAAAGCACCATATCAATTCTTCAACTAAAACAATAATTCACCGACAGCTACATCGCACGACATCTATAATAAGATATTTCACATTCTGGTCACAAGAGGTTAATACCGTAAATATCTATGCGTCTAATTTTGAGCGAAGTTACATTTCCAGGTCGTCTGTTAACACACGGGCAAAAATCTCTTTAATGTTCTCGGGTCTGTCATCAAGACAGCGGCTCCATACGTTTAGACCAAGTAACACAGAGCGGGTTTCAAAAGAAACGACTCCGTAGTACAGTTGCAAGCAAGTCGCTTATACTTAGTTCTAATAATGTTGCTACTGCAAACTCGGGACGCAACGTAGTAAAAATTGCCGTATCAGTAATAGTATAGGTACATAAATTTTAGAAATAAAAACGACGATGACAATAACAAGCGCTGCCCCATGTTGCTAAGGCAATCTGCTTCGTATCCAATGCAGAATCGCCCCACCCCGTCAACTTATCTTAAACCTGTTGATATGTTTTAAAGTGTGCTATAATAAATATTAGCCTGAGACACGCAACGGTAACACAAAAAAATTATATATAATGTTCAATGTTCGTTCGTTAGAAATTAAATTTATAGAGTGTAACAGAGTACGTAGTTAACAGAACGTTTTGCAACTCCTGAACTAAATGACTCAGCAACTCTATTTTGAATTATAAATCAAAATATAATTGAGTAAGTAGAATAAGTTAGATCTATAATGAAGAAAACTGACTTCGTTAGCCTTCGATACCAGACTACAGGCATGTTTTCCTTCAGCCAATCTCTTTTTTCTCTACAAAACCAAGTAGCACCAATCACTAAACATCGATGTGAATATATCGAAAATGATTATAAAGCACACGACATGTGTTTTATATGCAAATAATGAAGAAATCCTACAGAACCATCAACGTTAACTCCACATTTTAAGATACAATTTAATTAGTTTAAATATGTACTGTTTTTGGATTTGAAAAAACCTGTCACATTTTAAACAGGAAAATGTGAAATGTTTGTTTAAACCACAAACGACTTAAAATATAAGAATTTTCAGACAAATACTAGCTGGAACGCCGATTCTGGTACGGTTGTCACCTAATGCCAGCCCCAGGATACGATTCTCGGCGGAACCAGAACTTCGGTTATTGCATAATGATGTGCATACATAGAAAATAAACGCAGTGAAACCATAGACAAGTCACAGTTGACCCAGGACTAGACTGTAAAAATATAGCGCATAGGGTTTCTGTATAATAGAGCACAAATAAGCGAAAAAACCCGTGATTAGTTCACTTTTCCCAAACTAGGTTGTTTACAAAATTAATGTCACATCCCTGCTTTAATACTGTAAATTTGCTTAAATCCCGCCGCAGTGAACCTTTAGTTATACAGTACTCGTCCAAAATGATTCGTGATGTGTACTCAATGTTCGAAAAATTTCAAATTTGAGTTTACTTTTTTGTGTTTAGATATTTTGCTCGGTGCTCGCTTGCTTGAAACACAGCAGTCATTTCTGGCAAGGTAACGTAAATTAAAAATGTAGTTTGTAATTTGTAGCTACTGCGATGCTTGGGTTTTTTTTTTACATGATTTTTGTCTAACAAATTTACTCGGTTTTATCTGTGTTATGGGTGTCCATAGTTGATTATCCCCACAAACGACATTTACCCCCTGAAGACTTCACCACCCCCCTCCTGTGCCCAAGACCGCGAAAAATTTTACGAAAATTGGCAATAATAAAGTGAAAAGTGGCAAAAATTGGGATAATATTGTTAAAAAATGGAAAAATAAACAAAATAAACCAACAATTCCGAAACATTCGGAGAAATTTTGATTTTCTAACGACGAAGACATCCCTGAATGCCGCCTTCTCCTCCTAAGCCCACGGACCTGCGACACTACGTATTGAAACCTCATCAAAACACGTTTATCATCAGTAGGAAACACTGCATCAATATAACTTTGACCTACATAGATTATTCAGCAACAACACAGAAACAACGTACGAATGTTGAGAATCACCTAACATAAGCCAAACAGAGCACAGTGCATAAGAACTATCATTAGTGATAAATCACAATACTTTTTATTACGATATCTATATAGATCGATATCCAGGATCAATGTCTGAACCGCAAATATCTATTGTGATCAAGTAATTTACTTTACCCGACGTAAAATATGTGTGTAATTATTTAAATCATGAATAAATGTAATTAAACCTCATTGCGTTCCGCCAACTTTTCTAGCTTTCGGTCTTTTGACATAATTGAGTAATGCAGACAGATACAATTTTAGTAAATATATTGTATGGTTGTTTAACCTACGCACAACCAAAAACCTATTTAATCTAAAATGAACGATATCAGCAGTATTTGCAATGATTTTATATAAATTCACCAATTTTTACCAAACTTTTTGCAGGTTCTTTAACAAGCGTTTTGTGACATAGATGTCTTGGTTTCGCACTAGCACCAGAGTTTGGTCCTAATAGGGGTACCACGTGTCTGTAGTATTCTCAACGATATGTTTTATACGTGGGACCACTTTACGTGCGCAGATTTAGGTTCCACTTTTGTCAACTCAGTTCAAAAACTCAAAACTGATGTTGGCGTACAAATCACAACTTTGTTTCACGTAGATGCGTACACGGCCATGGATGAAACCGTAATGATAGATCGCGAAATCAACATGCTGATTGAGGAAATATTTTAGTTTCATTGTACTAGGACCAGTTCTGGCCCTAAGGGACGCCAGCTGCACCACGCTTTTCCTTGGTGTGATGCCCGGACAACCCCGGCTTGCACGACTCCCTGGCGAACTGCTAGTTGACCTAAGGGAACCGCTTAGCTTAGCAGGCTGCCGGTGGGTTTACCAGGGTGTTCGGCCTGTCCCATAGTCCGGCCCACGTATCTACTGGCATGGAGGTCCACTGAGGGAGGGCCAAGGCCAGGCCTGCTCGCAAGTAATAAAGCTGATCCGCCTTTCCCTCGTGGGTCTAGGATCCTCCTAATCTCCAGACCCTAGTATCGCTTGTATGAATCTAGCGTGTATAACACCCTGCCCAATTGTTGACTACCTAACCTGTTCCGGGTCCTTGTATGTTGTGAAATGCTGCGTTGGGGCACTGGGGAGCTGCCCCAGAGCCCTATTATTTTGTTCAGGCAGGTCCTTCAAAGAGAATTCAGGCTTCGAACAGTAAGTTATTTAAATCAATCCCTTCCGGTGCGGAATCAGCTTTGTGGCTTTGAGGTCCTACGTGGTTTTATGTTTCGACAGGGAACAGTCTAGAATTCTTCCTAATCGGTTGTAACCCTAACAAGGTTCTATGTATCCAACTTCGGTAAGTTTACTTATCACTGAGGAGCAAACATAACCACTTCAGCTATTTACTGATGAACACACAACACCAACGCAATTATAGAAGGATTTTAAACACTCTATACTTGCAACAGAGAATGCGGAGCGTACCGCATAGGGTACTTATGAATACTACATGTTCCTGTGATATGATCTTCTCGCTCCTGAGAGAACGGTGATAACGTGTAAACTTGACCATTGCCTCCTTTCATTTCGCCTAAGCGGGCCTAAGAATCAACACAAAGAAACAGTTTTATTATGCATTTATCCACGGAGTGTTCGTAGTCCTATCGCCTAAATGATCGTTCTGTAATGTTGAGTGTACAACTTCTTCAACGATCCGGGAGTCGCCCGCGATCACTTCCACCCTACTTAAATGGCTCCTCCTACTGCCAAAAAAACTACACCGAGACGGGGCATGGATCTACAAGAGCCGTCTAAAATCGGGAAGTCAAAGCCTCGTCTCTTGAACCCAGGACGACGTTGCTTGCCTTCCTTGCTATCCGACGTTACAAATGTAATTTCGACGAGGGTCTCTATTGTGGAAGCACAGTTAGAGAGTCGTCGTCCTTAAATTGTTCTTGTTGCGTTTTGAACTTTGGGGACAGCGGGCTTCCTTCGAAATCATAAATGAGCAGCTAGCTTACAGGAAAACGACGTAAGCTAGCTAATTTTGAACCAATCGAAAATCCAATGTTCGCGGCAGACTCCATCTCTTTCCCGTTTTTCACGCTCCACTGGCACCTCCTACCAGTTTGGTCCTTTTTCAGGCCCATAGTCATTTGTATTACCCGATCACGACATTGTTTATATAAGGCTTTTCGCACGGAAATAAACCCGGTTTTGTGGGTGTTGAGCGTTCATGGGGCAGCAAAAACACAACTTCTCGTGCTTCTTCCGTCTGTCTTCATTCCTGGCCAGCCTAAAAATGCATCCCTATTCAGCCAAAATTAATTACCGCTGGAGCCAGCCGCGCGTCACCGTCGCTTGGAGAAGTCTCTAAAGCCCCATCGACTGAAATTACGTTGGAAAACCATTCAGTTGTCCCAGATGTCTTGGGAAATGTTAAAATGAAGTGGAAGGCTGTCTGTGCCCCCAATGCGTGCTAGGTCAACTTGCCTGGGGGCACAGAGACCTGCTTTGATGTTAAAAATTAACAGGGTTCCCGGTCATCGTTGTTGCACGGCTTGGGGACACCCGTTCTAAGAGAGATTAGCATGAAAACATTCCTTCTTGGTGAAATTTTCCTGAAAGTCTTTTGATAGTGCAAAAACCCGCGACGGCCTCCAGATTCGCCCTACTCTCCTAGCGCTCTATCTATCTCTCTCTGACACGCGAGCAAATTCTCCCCTTTCCTTCGATTTCATCACTAAACATCCTATACAAACTTTGTAAAACCAACATCCATCGGCCCAACGAAAAGAAAACGTACGCAAGCGGTCCGATGAGCGGGGAACCAGTCGAAAGCGCCGGCGGGTCAGATTTCGTGAATAATTTTATCGATTTTGAAATTTCGTCGGGGTACGGCATTTAGGGACGCGCGGGGCATCCGTCGGACGCACCACGCCCGCAAAGACGGCCCTTGCGTGATCGAAAGACCAGGAGAAGCCTCCACCGTTGCTGCACGGCGAGAAACCTTCCTGGGTAAGCCGAAAACCAAGCAGAGAAAACAAGACCCCTAAAGTAAAAGAAAAAGCGAAAACCAGCTGGTGGCGATAACCGCCAAGCAGCAAGAAGATAAGACCCCGATGGTCCCTATGCTAAAACGGGCAGTCTACTTTTATACCCCGTCGATCCCCTTATCAGAGTCTGGTTCCCATCTATTCTGCAAAATTTAAAATTTAAATGCCGAATACCGCTCTATATAACACACTTACATTTGAACATAAATGTAAACTCATAACTCAATGACACTGCCGCATCATCCCCAATGGGCCTTGTCGCGCGAGAAAAACAACAGCATCGCTGGGCACAACACAAGAAAACAACAGACACAGCGACTAGTGATCGAAGAGTGCCAGAAGCCCTAAACCTCGCGCTGGTCGGCGCGAAGTTTTTACAAATGATAAAATATATCAACGCTTCAGGCGCTCAATTTTGATAATATAAATCTAATGTGTTTTATCGATTATGGACTAACATAGAGTAGTAGGCGGCCGGGGCGGGATCAGGTCCATGCCCTGGCAGATCGCCTACTAGTGAAAATGGAAATATTAACCTAGATATAATAGGAGGCCCGCTAAAGGCCGTTTTGAATAACAAAACAAATAAAATTTTGTGTCCCAGGTGAGTTATTGGATCCTGGGCGGGTCAGTGGGGGTTAGGAGCCCCGGTTTATGGTGCTATAGTTAGCACAAGACACCGTGGAAGTGCACAGCTCTAAAAATCGGGAAGTTTTGGTTAAGTTTGTTGGTTTTGAGACTTGGAAAAATGGGTGTTTAGGCGCCTGCATGGGGGTCCCTGGGTACTTACGGGGAGAGATAGATTAACCCGAATGAGATATTTCAAAACCGTAGAGGCCCCCCTTATTGATAATTCGATAACTCCGAGTAGCCCAAATCGCATGAAATATCTGAAATTTGCTAATTTAACTTATCCCGTTAAAACGATGTTCCTTTCCGGAGGGTTCAGCTTCTTTTCACTCCTTTAGTTCTACTTCTGTTAAATGGCATACAATTAGAAACACAACGAATTATTTTCACTCCTGCGTGTCAGGACAGATCCTTCCGAAAACTAGGTCCCCCGAATTTCGGCCGGAGTTGCAGAAAGACTTCGGATGGTGACAGATCCGTGCAATACCCCGGTCCGCCCTGACAAGTAGCATACATTTTACATGTGATACATCATGTTCACTTTTATATTAATTTTCGGCATACGCACTGGGATCAGCCTTGGAGTGTCGAAATCACAAGATCAACCCCCTGAGCGTGAGAGTTCAGGCTAGTGTCCCCGGCCCATCCGAGTGTGCATTCGTCTTCCCCGCGACACATTGTTGTAATATACGACATATCAATACTTCATAATGATACACAATATAGATATACCTTTTTATTCCCGTAGGGCCGACCAGACAAAACACTCGGTACCATGAGTATTCGAGTAATACGAAAATCATCCCGCGCACATCGGGCTGGTGGAGCGTGATTACATGTACACTTTATATCAACGTATTGTTTATTTCAGTTATATTATGACAATGAATTATTTACACATCATGATCCAAATCACGCTCCATCGGTGTAAGGACGCCCTTTAGGGTCATATTTGTTCCTGTTTGTATTCTCCTGAATATCGCTAAACTAAATCGAACTAGTGAAGCTCGCTTGCGAGCCAGAATTCGAGTGGTGAGAACAATCCCCCGAAGTCTGTTGTAGAAAGCACACACAAACAAAGCCTACAGACAGTACGCAGGTGCAGCATTATATAAACCGTGAGTAATGAGTCATAGTTACGCCCGCCTCTTTTGATATCCAACGTATGCAGTAAACAAAACATCATACAATGACTACAAAAACAATCAACTAACAATTTAATAATTCAATAAAACCCTAAATTGACCGTTAAAAGAATTCAAACCGACACTGGAGAAAAATCTCATTTTTCATACTAAGTATGAGGCAGAAGTGTGAAAAATATTTGCCACACAATATTTTTGACACTCGCAATGATGCTTGTGTGCCCAGAAAACCCCATATAAGACACTAAAACCAACAGAAAACACACATTTACGTGCATTTCCCACGACTTTTCACCAAATATGAAATTTGGTGCCAACTATAAGCTTATAAACTCCAGATTGGGAAGTAGTTGAAAAACTTGTTATGTATCATTGGAAAGCCCTGGTAAAGCTACATGGAATAGGCCTATTAGTTTGCGGATATCTCGTTTATTTATTGAGAAAAGTCGCAAAAACTGGAGGGGGTGCCCGAAAAATGGGCCAAAATGAGGTCATTTTGCCCCATAACTTTTCCCAAGGAAAAATTCAAAAATCTGGCTCCGTCACAACTAAATCGTCCATTGCGGTTCGAATGAGCTATCTTGTATCAAAATCCGCCCAACCGTTATCGAGATCCAGGTGCGACAGACAGACTCGCACAGATATGACCTCCTCAACCCTCCTCCAGAACCAAAATTGAAAATTCGCTTCACTCGCTCGCTAACTCGGGATGTTACATCAGGAGTCCACGCCAGTGAAAACAAGGCAACACATCAAAAATTTGACGGTCATTTCCGCGAATTTTATAAACGTTAAATAAAATGCATTCTGCACTAATGGCCAAAAATGAAAAAAATTCAACGACCAGTGTTATGCTGTAGCCTCTTAATCCTTATGCGACGTTCACGTCCTGCTGTTTGACATGTCAAAATTCTGCTATACATCTTCATAGAATAGCACAGCATGATTAACGGCGGCAAAAAAACCAATCCTTTTCTCGGTGAAGTTTCGCCGAAAAGAAACGTATTGGCAGGACCGTAACTGACTAAAAACCTCAGGCAGGGAGGTACACACAACTAAGATATGACACAATTCCCGTGTAATGCCAACAACAACCCATATACCTTGATGCCAAGTAGTGCTATTAACACCTAAAACATGAGGGCCTAGAGCAATACCATGGCAGAAAGTAGCACGTCAATGCCCTACTCTTAACAGTAGCATTAGGTTGACAAGCAAAACAAATATGACGTATAAAATGATCAGCCCGATTAATCATATCGTACGTGCGTATTTTAAATGAAATCTTATTGCTCAATAAAATCAAAACAGTAGACACACGAAATTAAGTTTATTTCATACACAAAACTGTATGCAATGAAACTACCGGCCGATATGTAATGTGTATATAATATATAGAACTACACAATCCGTATGTCGTTCTTCTACTATTGAATTGCTGTCAACAAAACCTATGGAGAATTATATTTTGCTGCAGTATGTGTCAAAATCGTCCTTCAAGAGTTCCTAAATATTTTTGTTGCACGATATATTTCGTACATAAGTAACCAGGGTCAGTCGACACAGGAGAATAACGGACGTGCAACAGAGTATATCTGCAAATGCTGAAACTAATTCTGATAGTAAATAAACGATATATACATGAATATATTACTAAAAAATTAATCGTATATATCACAAATGCACAGAGTTGCTAATATATTACAATTTTCCGCGTATAGATCATTAGGGAGTAACCTCGGCTTAGAATGAGGTAATCTTCTATGGACCTATTCTATTCTTCTATTCACCTTTGATTTAATGGCGAGTTATAGGGAAATTTTTTCCCAAATTAAATTTGGCACACAGTAAATATAAAATTCTTTACTTTTGCGATATCATTTCTGTAAACATGATGTAGTCAAAACCGCCTTTCAGTGAAATTGTTTCACAGTTGGATCAAAAATTTTACGTCTGTCAAACCAAAATTAAATTTTGAACTAGTCGGTCTCAACTCAATACATAACACTCACTTAGGCATCCTACCGTTTCGCTGTTGAGGAACTACACTGCACTGTTACCCGAGGAACTGATTGAGTATAAAACGATCGAGAACATTTGCTATATACCTCACAATACAAAAACGCAACAAAAAAGGCATCATGGAACGATCTTACAGGATTCTGCTCATTTGCGGTCGAATACTTTACGCCTTAACCACTTGGCTATACGAATACTGGTAACGAATTGCAGTTTTTTGGCTATGTAAACTAAGCGTCAGATGCATGCTTCGCTTTAGCACTCCCGTTTCAATTAAATAAATATGACCCCTGCAGCAATAAGACCCAAACGTTCGAGATCTTTGATCCCAAATTGATATATACTCAATTTCACAATGATCTAAAGCGTCGATCTTTTACCGTTGTCAAGATATATATACATGACTACCGATATTTGGTTAGATTTTTGGGAAAGCTAAATATTGGACTATGTAGCTGATGAGTATAAGTACAATACACTAAAAATCAATGAACCAAATTCGCTCAGAATGAGTGAAATTTGGCTCATCTTTAGACACCTGGGACTTAGTTCAAACCGAGCAACACCCCAGGTGGCTCAAAAGTTAATATATTTGCAGTGTAGAACTTTACCGCAATTATTTGAGTCAGCCCTGTACGTTTACAACAACGAGGTACATGCTTTGCTAAGGATTAATGCTAAAATAAACTTAACCTACAACTCACTAAGCATCCTTTTTTGTTTCGTTAAATATGCTTTATAGACCGGTATCTAGTTAACAAATAAAATAAACTATATTTTCCTGGAGCAATACGTAACTGAACGAGTACCACAT